>VZRF01014404.1:30806-41476 GCA_013396875.1 Vireo altiloquus | reverse complement strand
GCGGCCACGGACGGCGCGACACACGGCCGGGCGGCCGGCTCCGCCCCCGCGCGGCCATCTTGGGTGCGGCGCGGCCCCGGGCGCGGCCATGGCGGGGGTGGCACTTCCGCCCCGCCCCAGGGCGCGGCCAGGGCGGTGAGCGCCGCCATGTTGGGAGTGGCAGGAACAGGCAGAGCCTGAGGGGAAGGAACAAGGGAGGGCTCACAGCACAGGGAGCGGGGACCTGGTGGGGCTCAGAAGGGAGTCAGACCCCCACAGAGGAACCTGACAGGGTTTAAAGCCCAAGTTAAGCTGCCCTGTTGGGCTTAAAAGAAGGTGAGACCCCAAAATTCAAGGTTCTGGCAACCCTCAGAGAATTGACCCAGTCCCCACCCCGAGGTGTCCAAAGAGAGATTCCAGCCCTGCCCTTGGGCTCGGAAACAACTCAAGGTCCCCCAAGGCACCAAATAAACCACCCACAACCAAAAGCACTTCATTTTTCCTAATAGTTTAATTAGACTTTAATGATTTATTGCTCATCTGCAAGGATTAATATTGCATTCATTAAAAATCATTCATATACAAAATAAACCTCTCGCTCCCGGCCCGACGCCGCTGCCATCACCCCCGGGGCTCCCCCAGCATGGCTTATCCAGACACAGAGTCCTTGGGCCGAGATCCCACCCGGGATGGAGCCCTGGGTGTGGGGGGCTCACAGGGAAGGGAGGATGCTCCCAATCCTTCCCACAAATTCCCATCCCAGCGCGCTGAGCTCTGCGGGATGCTGGAGGGGAGCCGGGAGACCCCCAGGATCTGTGGGGGGAGCGAGGCAGGCGATCCCCAAAATCTATGGGGTGAGCGTCTGGGAGGAGAGCAGGCAGGGTGGGGAAGAGGAACAGTCAGAGGAGGAAGGGATGAGACAGAGCTGATCTTGGCCACCAGCGCCTCTCCCAGCTCCTGGCTCCCCCAGATCTGCAAATTCCCCGCGCAGGACTCGTCCAGGTGGATCCCTGCCAAGGGGGAAGGAGCAGCTCCATCATCCAGGAGGTGCCAGCAGCTCCTTCCCTCCCTTGAGTGGGGAAAGGAAGAGCTTTGGGGAGGATAAAACTAGCCAAGAGGAACCTCGGTGGGTTGGGAAGGAGCTTCCCACAGCCCAGCACAAGCCGGGAAAGGGAAATGCCAGCAGGGAGGGCATGGAGGAGGCGATGGGAGCAGCTGGGACACACGGGGAGGGGTGAGGAAAACAGCGACAGGGAGCAGAGGGGCCAGGATGGGGTATGGGGAAGGCTCATCTCTGCATCCAGCTCAAAAAAAAAATTGAGAAACACCCCCAAAACCCAACCCCAGACACCCTCAACACCACCTGGCGCTTCCCAGGGGGAGATGGGAAGGCAGCCACGTCCCCAGTGCTTCCTCCTTAAAACATCTGAAAACATCCCCGCCCTCTAAAACACCTCGGTAAGGATCAGAAAGGAAAAGAGGAAGAAAAAAACCAAATAAACAAATGGAAAAAAAAAATGTTTAAAACTCAATTAAGGTGCAGTTTGGCTAAAAAAAAAAAAACAAAAAAACCAAAAACAAACAAAAAACCTAAGAGAGATGAGGATAATGCTGGGAAAGCGACCCCCATCCAGATTCAGATTAGCACCCTGAAACACTGAACTCCCCTGGACCCAGGCGGCCAGCAAAGCCAGGCCAGTGGCCACCACACCTGGGCCACCTCAGCGCAGGGACCTGGGCTGGGCTTGGGCACAGTGACCTCCCTTTGCCAGGTGTCCTGCAGGCCACTCTGCTCCCAGGAGGCACCCGGAGCAGGGATCTAGCAGCTAAAACTGGGCTCTTTAAGGCAATTTAGAAGTTGCAGATAACCCACACAAAGAAATAGAAGATAAGGTAGAAGAGCATCTCCGGATCCACAGGGAGCCCGGCTGAGACCGACGTGGGCTGGAAAGGCGGGAAAAAAATACAAAATAAAAGCCAAAATAAAACCATCGCTGCAGGAATGAAGTGCCCTTGGCACAGCAGGAAAGGGAAAGCCCCTCCTGGAGGCAGGGCTGGAAATCAGCGGCTTCAGCCACGTGAAAGCAAGAAGCAAACAAATCCCAGGTTGTCTGGCAAGATCAGACAGGGATGTGATCATGGAAAAAGAGGAGAAAAGAAAACCTGACTTTAAAATCACAGATAAAATGTAAAAACGGGTTCTGATGGTGGTCAAGGAAAAAAGAAAAAAAAAGGTAAACCAAAATAAAAATTATTTTTAAAAATAATCTCTCAAATGTTGCCTTGTGTGGTCTGGTCCTTCATGGAAATGGTCCCGTCAGTATCTAGGAGAGAAAGAAGAGACAGTGAGGGACCTGAGAGGAGCTGCTGCTGTGCCAGGGCAAGGGGACCCCCCAGGGATGGCATTCCAGGCTGGTCTGGGCTGCAGGGACTTCAAACCTCATCTCATTCCATGGCAGGGACACCTCCCACTGTCCCAGGCTGCTCCCAGCCCCAATGTCCAGCCTGGCCTTGGGCACTGCCAGGGATCCAGGGGCAGCCACAGCTGCTCTGGGCACCCTGTGCCAGGGCCTGCCCACCCTCACAGGGAACAATTCCTCCCCAATATCCCATCCAGCCCTGCCCTCTGGCACTGGGAAGCCATTCCCTGTGTCCTGTCCCTCCATGCCCTTGTCCAAAGTTCCTCTCCAGCTCTCCTGGAGCCCCTTTAGGCTCTGGAAGGGGCTCTGAGCACTCTTGTGAGCCCTCCCAGCTCTCCCAGAGGGGCTCCAGCCCTCAAAGCACCTCCACGGCCTCCTTCCAGCAGCTCCACATCCTTTTGCAGTTGGAGACCCTGGAGCTGGAGGCTCCAAACCCTCGGGGAGCTGGGGGCTCCTGCCCAGCAGCTCTCACCTGTAGTAGTTGGGTTTGAAAGGCCCATTTTTGTTGAGTCCCAGGTATTTGGCCTGATCGTCTGTCAGCTCTGTCAGGTGGGCATCGAAGGATGGCAGGTGCAAACTGGCCACATACTCGTCTGCAAGTGGGAAGAGGGGGAAAAGGGGATCAGGGGATGGGCATTGCCCACCACAACACGGGCAGGTGATGACTGGAAGGTCATCACCAGAATCACCATCACCCAGAGCAGAGCTGAGCACAAGCCCAGGCTGGATGTGCCCCAAAAGGAGTAAGGAGGGCATGGAAAATCCCAGAGAAGGGAGGCTGCAGGATGTGGGATGCCTCCCACGCTGCAGAACGCTGATGAAAATAAATCAAATAACCCCCATGTATTTTAAGGTCACTGCCTCTGGTGGCTTCCCTGAACACACCATCCCTCTTGAAGTGTTTCCCAGCCCAGTTGGAGTTCTCCTGACGCTGCTGGCACACAGATTCCCCAGGGAAAAGCCACTTCCTTCACTCACCCATCTTCTTGGGCAGCAGGTAAACGTCCTGCTTGTAGCGGCCCTCGGGAGCGTTGTAGAGCTCAATCAGAGCCAGAGCCTGTGGAGAGCACAGGGATAAGCTGGGGACAGGCAGGAATGGCCACCAAGCTGGGCAGCACAAAGCTCACAAAGGCAGAGAAGGATCTGGGAGCTGGAAGGACAACACAACCATGTCCAAGATGGGAAAGGCTCCCACCACGGGTGCACTCCTCTCTGGGTCTCCACAATCCCAGGGATCAGAGAGCAGGGATGAGATGCACCCAGCTTGTTTGCAGCATCTGGGCTCAACACCCCAGGGAAGAACATGAGGCTGGTTTAGGGTTAGCAGCTCTTCTCCCCTTAAACCCCACAGCTGCTGGGGCACGAGGAAAAGGAGGGGCTGCTCCTCAGAAACTGGCAGCACCCAAAAACCTGGGTCACCCCTTCAGGAGAGATGGAACTGCATCCCCTGAGCGCTGGCTTCCACTGCTGGGATCCAAGTCCAAAACAAGGCCTGCTCCCTGTCCTTTTGGACTGACAGGAGTGAGGACAAGGGAATTCCCCACTTTCAGCCTGCCTGTCCTTCCCCACGAGCACCAGTGCCACCAGTCCCTTCTGTGGTCCCAGTCCCACCAATCCCCTCAGTGCTCCCAGCACAAAGCCTTGCTTTCAGGTAAGCTCAAACCTATGCTAGGTGGGCTTAACCCCACGCTGGGGGAGCTTAAACCTGTGCTAGAGGGGCTTAAACCTGTTCTGGGGAAGGTTAAACCCATGCTAGGGGGCTCAAAGCTGTCCTAGGGGGGCTCAAAGCTGTCCTAGGGGGGCTCAAACCTCTCGTAGGGGGGCCCAAAGCTGTCCTAGGGGAGCTCAAACCTGTCCTAGGGGGGCCCAAAGCTGTCCTAGGGGAGCTCAAACCTGTCCTAGGGGAGCTCAAACCTGTCTTCCAGCCCAGCAGGATCTGTGCCACGAAATCACTCATTTAAAAGCTCTCCCATAACTTGCTGTACCCAGAACATTGGATCCACGCCAGCAACAACTCCAGCCCAGACAAAATGGTATTTCTGGCACTGGTGCCATCCCAAGGAGCAATCCCAGAGCGTTCCCAGCTCCCTCCAAACCATCCCCAGCCCGAGGTTTGCGCAGGGCCCCAGCCGGGTACAGACCTGCGTGGTGGCCGTGATGGAGAGAACGAAGGTGGGAACTGTGGAGCAGCTCAGGTTGAGCAGACGGCCCTGGGAGAAAGCAGGAGGAGTCAGCACGGAGCTGGACGTGCTCCCAAATCCAAACCAAACTGAGTTTCCAGGTGGGATTCACCTCCACCCCCTCCCTGCACAGGGGAGCAGGGACACAGGGAGCCAGAGCATTTCAACTCTGCTCCAGTTTCCACCTTCCACCTTCGCTTCTAGGCAGGGGAATGTTGTGGTCTGTAGAAAAGCCAGTCCCTCCTCCTGCCAGGGGAACTGCCCTGAGAAGAGGCAATTCCCCACCCAACACCTGGGAAACCCTGCACAGATGGGGTTTGGCTGAGTGGGATGAATCCTGGCTCGGAAAAACAGAGCCAGAAGGCACCTCTGCGTCTGCATGCGGGATATAACACACCCACCCTCCAGAAAAGGAAATAAAAAATATGTAAAACAAACCAAAAAACCCTTTTTTTTGAGCCCTGAAGCTCCTCCCAGTACTTTTCCACCTGGCTAAATCTGTGATTTCCCCATGGAGGCCCAAGGCCCAGCTCCCAACACACCTCAGCCAGCAGCACCACGCGCTTCCCGTCCGGCCAGATGACATGGTCCACTTGGGAGCGGACACGCTCCCAGGTCAGCTCGGGCGTCCGGAGGCTGGTCTGGAAGAGCAGGAGGAAGAGGATGGAGGAAGAGGATGGAGTCACAGCAGGAGCTGGCAGGCAGGCAGGGCAGGAGCACTGGCACTCACCACATCAATCTCGGTGTTGGAGTGGCCCATGTTGCACACGATGCAGCTGTTCTTCATCCGATCCAGGTGCTCCCTGGTCACCACGTTCTTGTTCCCTGCAGGCACAGAGGGCACAGCTGACCCCACAGCAGTGGGAACACAAACCCTCTGGTTTCCCCTTCCCTGAACTCGGGTCAGAGAAGCTCAGCTTGGAGCAGATGAACCTCCACTGGGACATGAGCCCTCCTGGCTGTGACAGCAGAGGACATGTGGGACAAGTGCTGACGTGGGATATCCTGAGCTGGATGGGATCCACAAGGGTCAGCAAGTCCAACTCCTGGCCCTGCATAGGACACTCCCAACAATGCCACCCTGTGCCTGAGAGTGCTGTCCAAACACTCCTTAAACTCTGGTAGGACTGGGACCATGACCATTGCCAGTGGAGTCCATTTCGGTGCCCAAATCTTTGCTCCCATGAATTATCCAGGCTCTAGGAGATCCTGAAACACCCCAAGAGCATGTGGCCATGCTCTAGGCCAGGACTGTGGTCAAACAGCAAATCGGGGGAAAGCTCCTGGCAGAGCCCAGCTGCTGTGGAAAGGTAGGAGCACACAGCAGTGAAGTGTCCTCCACTCCCAGCTCCCTTGAGACCCTGCTTGGCAATGATGCTCCTCAGCCTGCTCCAGCCTTGTCATCCCTACCTGTGCAGGTGATGACGACATCCACCTGACGGATTACTTCGCTCAGCTTCACCACCCGAAATCCATCCATGCTGCCAAAAAAACCAGAATAGGGACCATGATGAGGAGAAGAAGCTTTTTCCTTCTCCGCACTAGGCCACAAGAGATCTCAGCAGCCCCAAACTGCTCTGGCAGCAGCCTGGGCTCTCCTCTACCCCTCCAGGGACACCAATGCCATGAGGGAGGGCTGTGCAACAGGGGTGTCCAACCTGCTCTTGGAAATGTTGGAGGAGCCACATTTAAGTGGCACAGAGGCTTCAGCAACCCCCCAAAAACCAGCCAGTGAACACCTTCTGAACGCTCAGTACCCCATCCCTGAAAGCTGCCCCTGCCCTTCCCCATCACACCCCAACAAGGTGCACGTTCTCCAAAATGAGTCACAGATCCCCCTGGCTCTGCTCCAGCCCCTGGCAGGGTTTGGAAGAGCAGACAGAGTGTGGAGAACTGGTTAGCTGACAGAAATCACATAGACCTGTTCTAATGGCTAAGCAAGGCCTTGGGAAATATCAGACTCAGCTAGGGTGGAAAGTGGAGGAGGCTGAGGCATGATGCCCTGGACTACGACTAGTAGATAATAGTAACAGGGAGCTTGCAGATAGCTTGTAGTTAGCTAGAGGTGAGAAAATAAAGATGTAAGTGACCAAAAATAAAAAACTAAAGGCAGGGTTAACAGTTAGAAAAATATCCAATAAAATAGTTATGTTACAAAATATGCATTAGCTTATTATGAACTGTATAAGTATGCTGTGCCTTAATCAATAAATCGAAGCTTGCTTCGATTTATTGATTAAGGCACAGCATACTTATACAGTTGATGATGATTTCACTCATATGAAGCTATCCAAGTCTCATAGAGATACAGGAACAGCTCACCAGGCCTGGAGAGCGCAGATGGGGTCGATCTCCGTGACATACACGATGGCTCCCAGGGCTTTGAGGGCAGCACAGCATCCCTTCCCCACCTGCCGAGGCAGAAGGGCCACAGTGAGGCAGGACACAGACACACCAGTGCTAGTCCCTTCCCTAAACAGCCCTGACTGAAAGATCCTCATCCCAGCCACCTGCCCAATGCCAGGAGCAGCTCAGGGTGTATCTGGTGAGTGGCACAACCACCACAAGCTCAGCTCCCCCTCCAAGGCCACCAGCTTCCCACTGCCAGAGGGCAGGGTGAGACAGCATTTTGGGAAGGAATTCTCCACTGTGGGGGAGGTGAGGCCCTGGCACAGGGTGCCCAGAGCAGCTGTGGCTACTGCCCCTGGATCCCTGGAAGTGTCCAAGGCCAGGAGCTTTCCCAACCCAACGCTCTCACAGCTTGCACAGCCGCAGCACTGCAGGAGCCTTTCTCCAAGCAGGAATTAAAGACAACCTAGAGGAGCACACAGTGTCCCCCTGCCTTTAAGCTAAAGGATTTCAGAGCTGTCCTGCACTCCTCAGGGGGCAGATCCTCCATCCCACACTGCCACATCAGCACAGGGAGCACAGGGCTCAGACTCACTCCCTCTCCTCAGTGGAAAATTAAAGCCAAGTCCATCTCCCCACACCAACACCTGCCTGTGCTGCACTGACTCTGCTCAGCTCTGTTTTCTGGACCAAAAACATCTCCAGAGAGACCCTCACTAATCACCCAGCTCCAACCTTAGGTCTACTGAGCACAGCAGGGCAAACTGGGACTCCAACTCACATCCAAAGGGGAAACCATTCAGGGTGAACAGGCTGGGAGAGTTAAGGGTGCTCAGCCTGGAGGAGAGCAGGCTACAGGGAGACCTTAGAGCCCCTGACTGTGCCTAAAGGGGCTCCAGGAGAGCTGGAGAGGGACTGGGGACAAGGGAGGGAGTGACAGGACAAGGGGGAATGGCTTCCCACTGCCAGAGGGCAGGGATGGATGGGATAGTGGGAAGGAATCCTTCCCTGCAAGGGTGGTGAAGCCCTGGAATGGAATTCTCAGAAAAGCTGTGGCTCTCCCATCCCTGGAAGTGTTCGAGGTTGGAGTAACTTGGTCTAGTGGAAAGTGTCCATGTCCATGGCAGGGGGAGGAACTGGATGAGCTTTAAGTTCCCTTCCAACCCAAATATGGGTTGGAAGTCTGGGATTCTACGATTCTGTGACTCTCCTGTTGTGAAGAAGTCCAGTAAAGCTCAGGACAGGCCCTGGAGACACCAGCCCAGCTCCTGGCTGGAGAACCAGGCACCAGCCCAGAGCCCTGGGTGAGAGCCAGCACAGCCTCTTGGTCGAGCAAAGCTGGGCTCCACTGGTGCCTAAATAAATTAGGGAGCAAGTTCCTGCTGGGAAGAGCCTTTGCAGCTCCTGCCAGGCCCTGCACAGTGCCGGAAGATAAACACCCACGTGGACGTGCACAGATGGAGGGAAGGTGGCAGCTCCCAGCTCCAGCTCTCCCAGGGCAGAATCAGTTACAAGTTCATGATACAATTCCCCTCTGCCACAGTATTATTCCCAGGGAGAAGCCGCCTGGCCCGGCAGGCTGGATGCTGAACCTGGGCCAGGGACAGCAGATGGGGTACCCGTGGGTAGCTACAATTCAGGCCAGTTTGTCCCAGCAACTGTCGGCTGTGCAGCCCAGTTAATCTGCAGCAACCTGGGAAATCTGAGCCTTGATCTCCATCCTCGCAGCAGGTTCCAGCAAGATGTCCCTGGTTATCGCTCACCAGGTTGGATCTGCTCCTTAGAGCAAGGGCGAGTGGCCTTTGCACAGGGAAGTGCAGGATGCTGAGCTCAGGGGAGGCCAGCACGGCTCACGTAACTCACCTCCCCATAACCACAAACCACCACTTGCTTCCCTCCAAACATCACATCCGTGGTCCTCTTCAGGCTGGGGGACAGAGAGAGACCTGTGTTGGGATCAGTCAAGCCCAAAACCAGGTCAAAGCAGCAGAGCCTGATCCCTGCTTAAGAGCAGCCAGAGCCAAACCCACCCATGTGGAAGTGCCAGTGAGGAAAAGGGTTGGACTCACCCATCCAGGATGGATTCCCGACAGCAATAGAGGTTATCAAACTTCTGCTTGGTGACAGAGTCATTCACGTTCATGGCTGGGACACAGAGCTTCCCAGCCTTGGAGAGCTGGTAGAGCCTGGGAGAGGGCACAGGCAGGTCAGAGCAGCCAGCAGCGACTCCCTGAGATCCCTGGGCCTGCCTTCCCAAAGCTCCCACCTGTGCACGCCTGTCACGCTCTCCTCCACAATCCCTCGGATCTTCTTGAACACACTGGGGTACTTCTTATACACCCAGTGGGTCAGGTCCCCTCCATCATCCAGGATCTAGAGAACAGGCAAGGAACAACAGGGAGCAGTCAGGCCTCCCACTGGGAAATGCACTGGCTGAGGACAGGATGGGGAAAATGATTTGGAGAAGCATCTTCAGGCACTGCTGGAGGGCTGTTCAGGCAGAGGCCCAGGGGTCAGGACTCCTGGGCTCCCCTAGTTGCCTGCAACTCGGGGTCTCCTCCAGAACACTGAGATTCCTTACCCCTGCGTGGAGCTGCTGGATCCTAACAGCATTTCCTGCCTCTGCTATTGCTCTGCAGCCTGGAAAGGTGACCACAGGCAGCACTAACTAACTAGGCTGAGCTCAGGACGCCACAGCATTCATGCCCTGAAAGCAAACGGGAGAGGAGAGGCTGTGGGAGGTGTCATGGACACATCACTGAGACCATGCCCCAGGGGGGGACAGGGGCTTTGGCAAGGGAAAGGTCCCCACTGTGACCCAGCTTTGGGGAGAGAGGGCAGGTGGGGGCAGCTCCTGCAGGGGCAAAGAGGTCTCATCTGCTGGCTCATGGGAGCTCCACCAGGAGCTGTTCCCTTGCCTTTGGGATGTGTCACCTCAGGACAACACCTCTGCAGCTCCTGACATCCCCATGGCTGTTCCCAGCTCATCTCCAGCTGCCAAAAGGAGCTTGCAGGGCCAGCAGGGTCCCAGAACAGCCCAGGGGGGAAGGGAGAGGAGCCCCACGGGCACTGGGCAGAGGAAGGGCTGCACAAGGCTCCTCACCATGTTGGCCTGCCAGCCATCGACGTTGACACAGCGATCAATGCACCACCAGAAATCATCCTCTGACTCTCCTTTCCAGGCAAACACAGCAACACCTGGAAGAGCAAAGCACCCTTGGAGCTCCTGGGCTGAGCTCTGTCCTGCCTGGCCAGCTCCAGAAACACTCAGACACAGCAGCCAAGGGCCACACAGAGATCACCTCAGCCCACACCAGCACCAGACCTGCACATCCCTCCCCAGAAGATACTCCCCAAAAATATTAATCCCCTAAAAATAGAAAATTTAAAAAACAAAAAACCCAAATAAATAATAAAAAATAAATAACAAGAAAAAAATACTACTACTAATAAATAGCATAAAAATAAATAAAATAGAATTGAAATATGGTTAAATATAAAATTAAAATATATTTTATGGGTTTATGATTTTATATTTATTTCTGCTTATTTTATTAGTTTACATTTTATATCTATTTTATTTCTATTTTGTACGAAACGTATCTATAAGCATTGTATAAATACCTATACATGCATTCCTATGTTCATATTGTATATTTTATGTAAGTGTATAGATATTTATACACACCTATAAATAGAAAATATAGAAAATTATTACAGAAAACAGAAAAAATAATTATTT
>VZRF01014404.1:11983-30163 GCA_013396875.1 Vireo altiloquus | reverse complement strand
AGGGGCTGCAGGGGCTGCAGGGGCTGCAGGGGCTGCAGGGGCTGCAGGGGCTGCAGGGCTGCAGGGCTGCAGGGGCAGGAAGGGCTGCAGGGGCAGGAAGGGCTGCAGGGCTGCAGGGCTGCAGGGGCTGCAGGGGCTGCAGGGGCTGCAGGGGCTGCAGGGCTCTGCTCTGGGCACACTCACCAGCCTCTGCCAAGGCCGCAGCCACTTCGTTCTGGGTGGAGTAGATGTTGCAGGCAGACCAGCGGCACTGAGCTCCCAGGGCACACAGCGTCTCGATCAGCACCTGTGGGACAGCAGGGATGCCCCTCGGGTCAGTGATGCCCCCCGGGGTCAGCCATGCCCCCAGCGATGCCCCCCAGGGTCAGTCATGCCCCCAGGGATGCCCCCCGGGTCAGCAATGCCCACAGGGATGCGCCCAGCAATGCCCCCGGGGTCAGTGATACCCCAGGGATGTCTCCCAGGATCAGCGATGCCCCCAGCCATGCCCCCCGGGGTCAGCGATGCCCCCAGGGTCAGTGATGCCCACAGGGATGCCCCCCGGAGTCAGCCATGCCCCCAGGGATGCCCCCCAAGGTCAGTGATGTCCCCAGCACAGGGCAGGCCTGGGGCAGCAGTGCTGGGCACAGGAACCCAGCAGTGCCCTGGGGAAATGCCACAGGCTTTCCAAAGCGCTCCCAGGGTACCCAAGGTGCCTTCTCCCGCTCTGAGGAGGGAAGTTGTTGCCCAGGGGAAGCTGGTGCCCCCCCAGAGCCCCCAGAGCAGCACTCACCGCAGTCTGTGCTGTGATGTGGGTGCAGCCCACGATTTTAGCTCCAGCCAAAGGCTTCTCCCCCTGGGCTCGTTTCCTGAGCGAAATCAGAGCAGACATGTCTGCAAAAGGAACAGAGGTTTTAATACTGGTGCAGGCCCGAGGGTCTCCTCTCTGCCTTTTGGGGTCTCCCAGGATACCTCCAGTCCCAAAATTTCTGCTGTAGCTGTTACACAGGCAGGGAGAAAACTCCTCATGCCTGGCCTGGCAGGTCTGTGCAAAACAGGACCAAAACACCCACAAGTGCCACTTGTCACTTGACCAAGGGACAAGGAGAGAGGGGAGGATGGGACTTTCACTGCCTGGGGAAGGCACCTAAGGACAGTCACAGCCCTTTGGCAGCAGGTGAAGCACCTGAACTTGAAAACAGAGCTGCCACATCTCAGAAGAGCTGCTCTAAATGTGCCTGGATTATCTTCCCCTTCTAAAAGGAAAGGAGAGTTACCCAATCACCCCACTGGCATGGTGACTCAGCTTCTCACAAGCCCCAGGGGAAGGGGTTGGGATTTTCAGCTTTCATGTCTCTGAAGGTGTTGCAAAATCCTTGTCCATCCAAAGCCAATAAAACATAAACCCTGCAAGAGCTCTGCTCCTGCTAGAAAAGGGGTGGGAACACAGCATCAACATTTGCTGGCACATCTCGTTCTTCCCTAAGTGATCTGGGGGGAGAAACAGGATAGCCAAGGCTGCAGCAGGAGAGGGAATTGCCACCCCTCAGCTCCTGGTCTCCAGAACCTGTCCCAAGCCCCAGGCACCCCACACTCCACTTTGTACCTTGCTCGGCGATCTCAATCTCCCGGCGCCCAAACTCTGCCTGTTTGATGTTCTTCACACAGAAATTGCTGCTGCCTTTGGAGTTGGTTTGTTGTTTCTCTCGGGGGGACACCTCATCATCAGAGCTGTCCGTGTACGAGGCAGCTAAACCAAAAGAGGACTGAGGGTTATGCCAGGCCTTATGAACCCAGGAACCTCCTACCCTTCAGGTTTCTGCTCTGTTTCCCTTCCCAGCTTTCACTCATGGCTCAAACCACCAATTTCCTAATGAAAGCCAACGCCCTGAAGGAATTTTGCACTCTTTTTCTCTAAAACAACCCACAGGTAACAGGATTATCAACAGGCAATCAATGCCTGAGCTTCGGGAGCGCCTGGAATCGTTCCCTCAGCGTCCACAAATCCTGCTGCAGGGCGTGAGCAGCACATTCACTGCAGCACTGAGGCTGGGTTTGGGAGAGGAACAGGCAAGGACAAGGACCTGGCACCTACCAGAGCTGTAGCTGTCGGTGGAGGACTGGGAGATGGAGCGGGACAGGGACCGGCGGCCTGTCTTGGTCGGGAATTTGGTGAACTCCTGCATGTCATCTGCAAACTGGATTTGCTGGGAGCAAAGGAAAGAAGTGCTAAATCAGGAGGTGATCCTCAGGGCATGACACCTTCCCAAGGCGCAGGGACCCACGGATCCCTTCAGTCCACAAAAATTAACATCACCAAATACAAGGCTACAGGTGCCAAAAATTAAACCCCTTCCTCTGCCTGAACAGCTGTCACCAGAAGGGTAAAGCAGGTTTGACACAACACCTGAAGATAAAAAGAGCACCCTGAAATAGCTCCTTTAACCCATTCCCAGCTCCCTAAGGCTCCTTCAGGAATCACACTCCTTGTACAACCCACATCCCATGTGGAGGCAGAGCCCCCTGCTCCCACAGCCCCAACCAATCCCAGCAGATTTCTGCCCAAAAATACAGCAGCAAGAAAGCTGGGGTGGTCCCAGCAGAGCCCTGGTGCTGCCAGGCTCCTCCCCAGGAGCAGAGCATCCCGCAGGTTAAAAACACCACACATCCTTCCAAAACTGACACTAAAAGCACAGGAAAAAACCTCAGCAAGAGAGAACATTTCAACAAAAAGAAGTTGACATTGCATTGGCTTTCAGCCTCCTCTGCAGGACAAGATGTTTCCATTGGAAGAGAACCCCCAAAACAGCCACCCCTCTCAGCCAGAGGTAACTCAAGGCTCCAGCACCTTCCACCAGATCATCAAATTGAACTGCACTGAGCCAAAAAGAGAGGAAAAATAACCCAAAACTGCTCAGCTGCTGCGCTCGCCCCAAGCAAGCAGCCAGCAAAGGCCCTTCTTGCTGCTCCTGCCAGAGAAAGACAACAGAGATGAAAGGGAATTAGGGAGAGCAGCAGCAAATCCAGCCTGCAGCCCCCTCCCCGCTGCCAGGCAGGAGACCCTGACAAAGAACCCCAGCACAGCCTCTTCCCTCAGATCGCGTCGCTGCAGGATTTCATTTTGCCATTTAACAGGGATGAGACGTCACGGCAGGAGTGGGATTAACAAAGCACCCCCGAGACCCAGGAGACCTCGAGAGGAGTCCTGGAGAAATCAAGATGATGGAAAGAGACAGCCCAGAGTGGCCTCAAGGAGGGGTTTTCTGTGCCACAGCCATCCCAAAAGCTCCCTGAAAGCTTTGATGCAGGAAACAGGCTTCAGAGGGCAGAAGAATGAAACTATTTAGTTGAAATTATCCATTCCAGAAAGGAGGAATCTGCAGGCTGGAGCTGGGGCAGCTGCAGCATCAGTATGGCTTTTTGGGCTGGAAAAAGTAGCCACAGTTCTGCAGAATCCCAGGGCCAAAAGCAGCATGGTAATTCCACTGTGGAAGGGACAAGAGGGCACAAAACCCATGGCTCACTCCAAGGGAGGGCACGTGGGATGAGGTGGGACTCCAGCATCCCTTCCAGGAACTGACTGGCACCGACCAGACCCATCACCACACCCAGCCAAGCATCCCAGGCATTCCTGAGGGTGCTGCTGCTGCAAGGTTTCCAGCCAGCTCCTCCATCCTGGACACATTACAGCCCAGTATCTGCTCCCCCAACCAGACTCCAGTTGGATTCTGATGCAAACTACTTCAGTTTGTGTTAGTGGAAGGAATGGGAGTGATAAATGGAGGCAGCAGGTTTGGTTTTGCAATTTGTTTGAGGTCATTTGGTGCAGAGGGAGGATTTGGAGGGCACCACAACCTCCATCCCCATGGGAGAGCAGAGGGAGGAGTCAGAGGAGACCACAACCCATCAGAGGGAGGACCTGGAGGGCATTGCAACCTCCACCCCTGTGGGAGAGCAGCAGGAGGATCCGGAGGGCACCACAACCCCCATTCCCACAGGAAAGCTGCTTCCAGGGATAAGAGGGGCAGAAGCACTTCCAGGCAAGCACCCACATCGTGCTCAGGGCGTGTGGCTGGAGCTGGCAGGTTTCCCAACAAGGAATGATGGTGCTGGAATTTGTTCAAGGTCTACTGCTTGGATCAATCTTCCCCAGCCAGCCTGGGACAGGCTTGTGCCACTTCCGTGCTGGTGTATTGCTCATGGGCACTTCCAAGGAGGAAAGAGTATCAGCAATTTCAGGACACAAAATTTCCATGCCTTCACACCAAGCTCTCCCTCTGGCAGCTCATCAAACCAGAGGGTATAAAAAATATGCCCCATAAAACAGCTGCTGGCATTAAAACAGCTTAAAGTGTTAGCCAAGGAATTTTCTCTTATCTCAGGGAAAGGTTTCCAGGGAAGAGGTGACCCAGGAGGGAAGAAACATAAGGCACAGTGCTCCAGCCCAGGGTGCAGGTCTGTCCTGGCCTGCAGCATCCAGGATGTGGGAGCTCTGGGACAAGGCAATTCCCTTCAGGGAAATGTGCTGCATGTGCTGCCTGGATGGTCTCACGGAGCAGAACTCGTTTGGGATGCAGTGGAAAAGAGAGGATGGGACAGAGGGGTACTGCTCTCCCCAGTCCTACAGCATCCCACACCACAATCCATCCCCCCTCCAGGGCTCCAGCTGTGAGCGCTGAGCCAGCTCTGAGGCACAACCCCACTCTACAAGAGAAACAGCAGTTTTAGAGACATGGCAATGAGGGGATTGAATCCAAGGGGAGAGAAAAAGCAAGTGCTAAACAAACCCAAGTGCTGAATTACCCCCAGTAATCCCTGCCGTGGCTTTACCAGGGCTCAGCTGAACTCCCCAGCTTAGCAAAATCTGCCCTGGCTAAAATTAACATCAAACACCACGAACAGCTCCCAAATCCAACAAACCATGCGAACATCCAACCCCTCTGAGCCCGGGAAATTACCGCTGTGTCCGAGGAGGGAGCGCAGGGAGGTCGGACAGGCACTGGAGCAGGGTGCGTGACCAGTGCCCTCCACGTGCCGGGAGCTCGAGCTGCATTAAGGAGACAGAGAAAATCTCCTAATCCCTCTGCCTGTCATGGGAACTGGAATGAACAGCATTCCCAGCTGTGGGTCACAGCTCTGGGCATGTCCAGCTCCAAAGAGCACGGCCATGAATCGCATCCCAAACTTCATCCTGCTGGAAGTGGCTTTTCCAAGCGGGTGGAGCACGAGGGTTTCAGAGCAAGGAAAATATTTTTTCATCCCAGAAATTCATGGTTAAGGAGGGAAAACAAGACAGCACCCATTTCCCCTGCACAGGAATGAAGCCAGGGGTTTTCAGCATCCCTGCCCTGGAAAAGGAGGAGATGGGGCTGGAGAGCTAAGGGGCCAAATGAGCAGCAGGGATTTGGGGATATGTTCTGCAGGAAAACAGCAGGATCCACCACCTCCTGCCAAGTTCTTCCAGAGCACTGCTGGGCACTGCCTGCTCCTGGTCACACCAGCCAAGCCAGGAGGACATTTTCTCCCTTTGGGAAATGCACTGCACTGTGCCCATTCCCCAGCAGATCTGACATTTCCCAACAACAGCCACTCACTTTCAGCTCAAAGCACCCTTTCCAGGAGCAGAGCTGGAGCTCAGGGAGCATTGTCCTTATCCACCCTATTTGGCCACACTGCCCAGAGCACCCCAAACCACCAGGAAGCTGAAAGACAAGCTTGAACAAGATTCTCTCTAAGTTATAAGGATAAATCCAGTGAGAACGCTGGCAGGGCAGTGCCAAACCCAGCAGCACAAGTGTCCCCAGCACACACAGCCTCGTTTGTTTGATTATTACGACACAAGGAGGACAAACAGATTGCAGGTCTGGATTGGTACCATCTCACCAAACTGGCAGCTCGTGACTGCAGGGTGTGCCACCCTCCATAGCTGATCACAAGGACTTTTCCAGTGGTCAGGCAGGAGAGCAGTTTTTGGAGCTGACAGAGTAAGAAAATTCCACTCCTTGACTCCAGGGAGAGAGATTTGTTAGCAGAGCTGGATTTACCCCAGGTGAGCCTGGCCTGTCCCTCTCGCACAGGACAATCCCACTTTTCATTTTAACACTTCCTCCACTCCCAGAACAGCTCCAGAGAGGATGCTTAAGCTCCTTTGCTGTGCTACACATCCCTGATTGCATCCCATGCAGCCTTGGGGGAGAGCAGGAGCAGGTTGTGGAAGGAAAAGAGAATTTGGAAAGCATCCACCAACTCACAGCTGACGCAGCTCATCAATGCAGAGGCTCCACAAGGGAAAGGACATGGGCTGGGAAGCAGCTCCAGGCTCTGCTCCTAGCACCCCTAGGTTCGCCTCAGCAATCCTTTTTTCATTATTATTATTTTTTAGGAGGGACAACGTGAGCATTGGCACATAGGCAGCCATGGGAAAAGTGCCCTCCCAGCCCCTTCTGTCCTGGATAAGCAGAGGGGGGACAGGAGCAGGCTCTGCACATCACCCAAAATAAGCAGGAAGCAATGAACCATCCAAAACCCTCCAGACTTCCGAGTCTGACACCCGTGGATGTGAGGACACAGCGCAGCTGCCCAGGGAGAAACAGCAAAATGGGAGCAGAGTATGTTCCTACAGCCACACGAGCAGCTATAAAGCAGAAAAGAGTCTCTGCAACCCACTTCTGCCCTCCCAGGAGAAAGCCTGGAAGGATCCAGAGTGCTGGGACCTCTCCTTTAGCTGCAGAAAAGCAGCAGCAGGGATCAGGACTATTCAGAACAGCCAGTTCCCCTTATTTAATATGTTCTCCCAAACAAAAACTCCCTGGCAGAGGCTGGGAGGGCACTGCCGGATGCCCACGCTGCCAAGGCAGCTCTGACGTGACCCATCTTTTAAAAGTTCATCATTTCCTTGTTGTTCCTGGAAATTCAGCCAGACTAGGAATGTTTTACAGCTCAAACAAGCATCTTCCTCCTCACCAGCCCTGCTCCCACATGAGACAGGAGGAGCAGCTCGGAGCAGGGGTGGGGTTTGCCCACCTGGAGATGGGCACCTCCAGGTTTCAGTCTCCAAGGATTCTGTAGGTGCAGAAGGAGCACTCCCTCCTGCAGAGCTGCTGGTTTTTCCCGAGGAGGAGCTGGGTCAGGCATTTCTAAAGGACAAGGTGTTTTCATCCACTTATTTGCAGAAGCAACTCATCACAGCATCCAGGGAGGACAGAGGCATCCCAGGGAATGAGGCTCCTCAGCCCCACCAGCAGAGGGGAAAAAGGTCAGATAATCAGTATTTTCCTTCACTCCATGTCAAAAAGAAGAGAGGAGCAGCTTTGCTTGAGCCACCTCCTCAGGGAAGGGACAGAACTCTTCCATGCTGTTTTCACAGCCCAGATCCCAGAGCAGACCCTGAGCTTCCTGACCAGGAGAAAAAAGCCATTGCCATGTTTGCCACGTCTGCCTCCCTCAGACAAGCGACTGAGAGCATCCCAAACCTGCCAGCTGCAGGTTCCCAACGCTCCCAGTCCCTGTGCTGGCCCCCAGAGCTGGCCCCATTCCCACTGTGGCCATGCCAGCACGCTGGGTTTGTTTAGAGGACTTGGCTGCCCTGTCCTCAGGCCCCCTCTGCCCTGCTTCCAGGCTGGACCAGCCAGCCCCTGTTCCCACAGGACAGTGTCTAGACATGAGGCTGGAAGCAGGGGACACACAGAGGGATGCAGCTCCTGCTCCACGATCCAACAGGACACGGATTTTGGGTGTGGGAATCAGCAAGGCTGACAGAGATGGTTTGAGGGTTCTTCTCCCGTGAGGTTATCCAGGCTGGAAGGATATTTCTGGATCACAGCGTCCCTTAAGGATGGAAGGAAAGGAAAAATGAGGTACTTGGAGAAGAGGGACGGTGATCAGGACCAGCAAGACTTCCACCTCATGAGGACTCACCATCCTCATCCCCAAACCACTAGGTAGGGGAGAGTTTGGAGGTGAATTGACTCAAACCATCCCATTTTCCCACCTCCGAGCTCTGGTCACGTGTGCCAGCACAAACCTGGATGGCAAAAGGCTGCACAAATTCACACGAGGGCATGGCCAAGCCCATGGAAGAACCATCAGGTTCCCAGATCAAATCATTTCAGCAGTAAATGAATCTCCAGCCAGAGCCCATGGCCAGGTGAGGGTGGGGGATTTTCCCTAGCAGTGCTCACTGCTTCACCATCCCAAAGGGATGCTGGAAGAGCAGGAGAGCTGCTCAGCAAGCACCTCCTGATCCTCCTCCACAGCCTGAGCACCAAGGGCTCTGTGAGAGCTGCAAGTGGGACAAAGCTCAGGAAAAAGGACCTGCTTCTGCTCCAGGTGTGGCCTTTGCAAGAAGAGAACTTTCTCCTGGTGGTTTGATGCCTTAGGTTTGAACTTTTCTCTGTTCCCAGCCCTGCAGTGCCCAGTGTAACTCTGCAGCTCCCTGGAGCTCGTTCAGTGCTGTTCTCTCATGCTCACACTGACATAACAAAGCCTCTCCAGCTCGCTCTCCAAGGACACCCAGACCCTCCTGGGCCCAACAACTGCAAACCTTCATCTTGGGGACAGGGGGGCAAGCTTGGGCAAATTCCATCCTTGCCTGGCTTCTGCTTGGGGAATTGATGCTGATATCAAAGTGGGAAGAACTCGGGAGCTGTCATTGTCCATGTTGGGATGCACTGAGGCAGGAGCCTCTGGAGCCCAGAGTGTGACCTCTGAAGGCCTTTCCAATCAATCCCTCCTTTATTCCTTTATTCCTTTATTCCTGTCTGGTCTCTGTTTCTAGGGAGCCATTTAAGGCATCAGATTCCCCCAACTTTTAGAAGAAACCCCAAGTGCTCCATTCAGACATCGCAGATGAAGAGCTTCCCGCGGGTGCTGCTCTGTGAATGGAAGCACAGCCATGTGGAATTTGGTGCTCCTGGATTTGTACCTCTCACTCCCAGAGGGTTCACAGGGCAGGCTGTTCTCCCTAGAGGCACAGACCTGCCTGGCACTCTCCCCGCCAACTCCCTGAGCAGGAATCTCAGCCAAATCTCCACCTGGAAACCTTCACACTCCTCCCAGTGAAGAAATAAAAGGGCACTGAGGTTCTGGCAAAGTAAACCAGCCAAGCCCTGTCCCAACCTCCATCCTCCACTGCCAGGGAAAGGCTGGTTGGGTAAAGCACTGAGGAAAAAAACCAAACCAAGTTTCTGTGAGTCCAAGAGGAGAATTAAGGACTTCCACATGAATCCCAAAACTTGGTAGAGAAAAAAAAAAAAAAACAACCAGGAAAGAAACAGACCCATTCCAAAGGTTAATAGGCTGGGAATCACCACAAGATTTCAGTCATGATGGGAATCACTGTAAATGCCAGTTAAAGGAAAAATAAACAGAAGGAGGGATCCAATAAAAGAAATGTGATTTTGAGTGTTAAATAGTAACTGGGGATAAATCCTGCCTCATAAACACCTGGAGGTCAAAGGTGTGCTCCAGCAGGAGCCCAGGGAAAGCTCCCCACCAGCAGATAAGGAGGCATCTAGTCCTTGAACTGCAGGAATCGAGGCAAAGGCTTGGGCCTGGCTTTAATGGAGCAGGATATCTCCTGAAACACGGAGGGATATCTCCTGAAACACGGAGGGATATCTCCTTCCTGGCAGGAACAGCAAAAGTCCAATGTCTGGGATCCCTAAGGGCACTGAACTCCAGTCATGTCTCACAGGTTAACCCAGTAAACCCCTGAACAGGCAAACAGCAACTGCTCTGAAAATATCCAGGATTTCTCACCTCTGGATTCATCCTCACTGCCCACCCAGCCCACAGCACACGTTTGGGCAGTAGGATAATTAGTGTTAATTGGAGTTACCACACTGGAAGAACTGCACAGACAAGGTCATGGCCTTGCAAGGACAAGGGGGAACAGCTTCCCATGCCAGAGGGGAGGGATGGATGGGATATTGGGCAGGAATTGTTCCCTGGGAGGGTGGGCAGGCCTTGGCACAGGGTGCCCAGAGCAGCTGTGGCTGCCCCTGGATCCCTGGCAGTGCCCAAGGCCAGGCTGGACAGGACTTGGGAGCCACGGCAGAGGGTGGAACTGGGTGAGCTCTAAGGACCTTTCCAACCCAAACCATTCCACTATTCCATGACTGTGGGTTAAATCTCTCTCAGCAGCTTATGGGGCAATCTGAGCACTCATGGCCTCACACAGGCCAGCTGGCAGAGCTGGAAGCCCATGGAAATGTGTTTGTGTGTCAGAGCTGAGAGGGAATCAGCTTTAATTAGCATCAATTTTTAAACTAATTAGAAAATGCCTCTCCAAGCACAGTTGTATGAGACCAAGGGAACACTTGGAAGCACTGTCAAAGGGCTCGTTCAGCAACACCTCACGGTCTGAAGGGAGGGTTCACCACAAAAATAACCCCAAATTGAGAAGCTCAAATTTCTTCTCCGTAATCCTAAAGCAGCCTCTGTGTTTTGGGGGAGGAATGACTCCACTTGGCACTCTGGGTGCCCCACCTGCCTTCTCTTCTCCCCCCAGATTGCCTTGGAGAAACTCAGTGCTCCAAAACTTCTACTGGTCTTTCAAGAAACCAAAACAGCAAATCCCACTCAGGAGAGGCTTCAGCTGCTTCAGCTACACTTAGCTGATCCTCCATCCCCATGGCACAGCTTTAAGGGAAAACACCCTGCAGGATCAGCATGGAAACAGGAGCTGCCTCTTCTGGAGAACTGGAAATCCATCCTGCCCTGACTCCCAAAGGCCTCTCAAAGGGGTATTTCCACTACAGCTGCCCATTCCTCATTTAACAACAGACTATTTGCAGCCCCAGAAATTACTTGGATTTTGATCTGCTGAGAGGCAAAACAGAAGAAACCTCAGCTTCAGCACAGGCTTTTCCCTGCTCAGGAGTCTGAGGAATCACCACGAGGATGGGCAAACATCACCCTCCTGGAGAGTGACTCGTGTCAGAGCAAAGGCAACCTTCTCCTGCAAACAGGGTGACTCCATGAAACCCTTTTCTTTTAAAGGAGGCAGGAGGGATAGAAGTGATTTCCTTGTGGAGATGGCAAGCTCACAGAATATTTGGAGAAGGGGTTAGTTAATGTAGGAGACACTGCTGACAGCTCCAAGGTCAACAGGGATCAGCCAGATGTACTCACTCCAAAACATGCCCAGGTTGGATGCAAAACTCTCCCCACAGTGCAGGAATGTGTGAGATCTGGGGCTCCCTGTTGGGAGGCGAAAGGAGGAGAGGCAAAAAACAGCAGACACAGGCTGAACCTCACCCTCATCTGGAAGGAGGACACCAAAATATGAATTTCAGGAAGGCAAAGTCCCAAGGAGCCTCCTTTTCCAGGCTGCCCACTTCTTCTCACTGCGAAAGGCCAGGAGGAGTGATCCCCTCCACCCACACCACAGAGATAAACCAGCAGCCCCCACCCAAATCCTGGCTCCTGAATGCAGGCAGCTCCTCAGCCAGGCAGGAGCAGGTGCTGCCAGCCAGCTCCAGGTCTGTGGGGGCAGCCAAGGGGAAGCTGCACCCAGCTCCGAGGGCTGCGGGAGCCTCACCCGAATTACAATGGAGCCTGTTCAAGGAGCTGGAACATCATGTCCTCAGCCACCTCAGTCCTTTGGCTGTCACCAACCTGAAGTAAACAGATTCTGCAGCAGCAATAAGCTCGTTACCAAGGCCACCGTATTGATCCCAAAGTGTAATTAAAATTCACAGTTCAAGCAGCCCAACTCAACAGGGCAACAGGGGCAGCTTCCCAAAGGCAGGACAAGCCTCAGCTTCTGCATCCACTTTCTCAGAGTCACAGAACCCGTGGGGGGAGATCAGCTGCCAAAAAAACAGCCCAAATTCTTCCCTGGGAGGGTGGGCAGGCCCTGGCACAGGGTGCCCAGAGCAGCTGTGGCTGCCCCTGGATCCCTGGCAGTGCCCAAGGCCAGGGCTTGGAGCACCCTGGGACAGTGGAAGGTGTCCCTGCCCATGGCTGGGTGAGCTTCAAGGTCCCTTCCAACCAAACTGTGCCCAAACTATGGCAGCTTTCTCTCTGGACCTTTGGGCCATCAGCGAAGATGTCCCAGAGCATCCACTCCCGAGGCTTAACCTCGCCAGGGGAGCCTGCAGGGATGATGTGGGCAGAAGGGGATGGTGCAGAGTGCATTCCAGCACTGCTGAGGGTGCCCAGGCCCCTGGAATTGTCCAGTTCCCTGGAAAGGGGAGCTCCACACGCCTTGCTGAGGTGGCACCATGATGCTCCTCCTTGGTGGGACTCCCTGACCCTTCTGCCAGCCCCTTACGGATCCAACCTACAGCTCCACCGAGAGTCTCGCTCTGGGAGAAGTTCTGGCACAAAGACCTTTGCACTGCAGGCCCTCGGGGCCACCAGCAGGTCCCAGGACAGTCACCTGGAACGTCACCACCATGTGCTGAGTGAAGGTGAGCCAGAGGCCCCAGATAAGCAGCTCTGATCAAAGGGCTCAGCAGGAAACACAAGGAGCCCTCTGCAAATGCGATCGTCACCCGCAGGAAACTCCCGGTGATAAAAACACAGCCAGGCACAAGCAAATCCCTCAGGCTGAGTGCTGCAGTCCTACACCTTTCCTGCTCCAAAATCTGTGACAAGGCACTCACCAACTCCTCCAAGGAGCAACATAGACAGGATCCTCACCTGCAAAGGATCAACTCCAACCTGACCATGAAAACCTCATTTCCAGAGCAAAATGCCCCAGCCTCAACATCCAGCAGGGAGCACAGGAACTCACTCCAACATTTGCACAGGCTGGAAAGCATGGAGAAAACTGCTCCCAAAGAAAGTATTGTGGTAGGCTGGTCCCCAGGAGAAGATAAGCTGGCATTTTGGGGAAGGTCAAAAGAAAACAGTGTGCTCCTGCCTCCAGCACCCATCCCACACTCCAGACCTGGCTGCTCACGGGGGAGAAGGATTCCCAGGATGGGTGGTCTCCACCCCCACACCATCAAAAGATGACAAGAGATGCTTCTGAAGACTGGGAAGAATGAATATCCAACTCTGAAGGACTGACAGAAGAGTGGAAACCCAGCCTCCTTCAGGGGTGCAGCAGGAAAAGGGGGAAGCAAAAGCCACAGGCTCTGGCACATCATTTTGAAGATGGTTTGTGCCCACCAGATCCCCAAAACCTCCTTTCTTCCCACTCTCTGGTTCAGTAATTTAATTAGATGTTTCCTGGCCTTGCTGCAGTGCCAGGGCACTGGGACAAGCCTCCCCTCTGGACATCAGGGAGACCCTCCAAAACACCAAAACAATGGGAAGGCCCCAAAAGCAACTTGGAAAAAAAGTAGGATCCAGTCATTTAACACAGCACCAGGAGTGACCTGACTGCCCCAAGCCTCAGTAATTCATCTCCACTCCAAACACCCCTGTGCTTTTTCCCCCACTTATTAGGGTTTTCCTGCTCCCCAGGGAAGGCTGGACTCTTCTCAGGACATCCATACAGAGGACAACAAGCTGTTCAACTCATCTCAGCCCAGGCACCTCATTATGAGAAGGAAAATCTGCCGTGACAGAGCAAGGAAGCCAAAGAAGCGAAGATCTGAGCAAAGGAATGAGGAGAGCCAGGTGTGTGGTGTCTGCAGAACAGCGAGGCAGGAGGTGGCAGCCATGGCCCCAGACAGGCTGACAAAGGCACAGAGGATTTATGAGCAGCCACTCTAAGGAATTAAATTAAAGGGACAGGAAAAACGAACAGCTACAGGAGCTCTGTCAGGACAAACTAGGGCAGTCTTGCCCCCCTGACAGGCCAAAGGGGAAGGTAGTTTATTATCACCCAGCCTGGCAGAGCTGCAGAGACCTGGGATGAGTCAGGACAGAGCAGAGTGGGGCAGGAACAGGTCCTTGGGAATGGGCTGAGCAGGGCAGGGATGCAGCAAGGTCAGTGCTCTGCAGGCCACTGCAGACAGCAACAGCAGGAACGATGCTCTGGAGAGGACACCCAGCCTTCCCCAGGGGCCGGCAGCTCCCCACAGGCTCCATCCCCCTCTCCCCAGCTCTTCCCTGCTCCGTCTCTGCCACCCCCACAGCAGGCAGCACCCGACTCGCTGCCACCGCAAAGCTGCAGCGCTGTGCATTAGCATTCCCTGCCACAGCCCACGGGGATCCCGCCGGAGCCACATCCGCAGGGCCACAGCACCACCCAAACGCACCCAGCGCCCGCGGGGCACGCAGCTGGCACCCAACTCACCTCCCCAGAACCAAACCGGAGCCTTCAGCCCATCTCAGAGCCCGGGAACGCTGCAGGAGAAAGATCTGTCTGCAGCTTCCATCTGTCTGCCAGCGCCCAGGTGTGGAGGAGCCCAACAGACACTGATGGCAGCGGGACAAGGACGGGGTGAGGTGACAGACAGGGACAGCACGTGCCAAGCCCCCTGCCCTGCCGTGAGCACGGCGCTGCTCGCCGTGTCCTTCCCACTCCAGGCACCCACGGCTCGGCTCGGCTGGGAGTTTAAGGCTCCACCGACCGGCTGACGTGGATTGGGAAAGCAACTGCTGCCAAGGGCACCTGCAGTCTCCAGGGAGGCAGGAGAGCAGATGCCCAGACGCAGCGGTGATGGCACACAAGGATCTGGAAGAGCACAACCTGCCCTTGAGCTCTCCCATCATCATCTCCACATTCATGTTCACTTAACCTGGGTAAGCCACAAGCCTCAGCATTCCCAGCCTTCCCCACCAACACCACAGCAGTGGCTGGAGAAGGTGAAAAACTCAGCATAGCTCATCTCTGCCTGCAAACCACTCCTGGCCAAAGAACCACCTCGCTCAGACCAAAGTGGGGTTATTCTGCTGATAGCTGAATTCCCACGAACTGCAGGGAAAAGGGAGCTCCAGTAGAGCCAGGAAATCCCAGCTCTTGGGGGAAAACCACCCCATTCCTCCTTTCACCTCCACTGAGTCAGCTCCTACTTCAACCTGGAGTTGATTGTATTTAATCTCTTAATCTCTTACCTCCTGCTGTTTTACTTTTTCACCTCAAACAAGTCCCTGACAAGAGGAAACAGCAACGGCTGGGGCTGGCTCCCAGCTCCAGGTGCCCCCAACAAGGAGACACTGCAGCACCCACAGAGCCAGTGTGCTTCCAGCTGCATCCAAGATCTCCTGGAGGTCCTGGGCTGGATACCGGTGGGCTCACACTGGCACTTTCCCCAAGCTCCAGCACAAGTCTCCTCTGAAAAGCCATTCAGAGAGAGAAGGAGCTCGTACTGAGCTTGGCCACAGTCCCATCCTCACCCAAACTGCATTGGCAAAGTTCAAGGAGCCCAAAAACCCTGGAGGGACCTGCTTCGGCAGCACAGCACAACCTTGCCCACCTCTGTGCTGGTAAATAATCTCTCTCCACTATTTCCCTGGCCTCTGACCATGCCAGGAGCTCCAGGGCAGCCAGCACAAAAGTCACTTCGATTTGCAGGTAATCAGAAGGGAGTTTTAATGGTTTAATTGGGATCCTGTTCTGAGGCATCCTTATCTCAGGACAGCAATTCTCCCTTCCTCGGTCTTTCATCCTCCTGCCAAGACCTCTGCCATTCCCTGCACTATTTGCAGGAACTAGCCAGGCAAGGAAAACAGGAGCCTGGAGCAATCTGTTCCCTGAGCTCAGCTCAGCGCGCTCCCCATCTCTGATGTTATCAGCTGATGTTATCAGCCTCAAATGTCGTGTGTCGCTCTGGGCACCTTCAATATCCTCACCCAGCCAGCAAAAGCTGCAGCAGCCACTCAGTCCAACCAAGGCTCCTCATGCTGCACAACCAGCCATGTCTGCAGCAGAAAATTCTGGGGATACAGAATCTCACCCCCCTGAGACACTGGTAAACTTGCCTCTGAGGATGTTTGATGGATTCCTTTTTACCACAGGTATTTTGGTTCCAGGGGATGCTCTGGGATTAGCAGCCTGCTGTCCCCTCGGAGCAGTCGGCTGCAGCCTCGTGCTGTTCACTCTGACAGAGATGATGGTTATGAAAAGGTAAAAACAATCCCTGAGTTGGAGCTGTGCTGAGCCACTGCTGGAAGAGGCTGATCCCAGCCCCACATTCCTCTGCTCCTTCCTCCAGGCTATGTCCACAGCCCAGATAAACAGGGCCTGGTCTCCAACCCCTGCTCCCTGAGAGAGAAGATGCCTCAAGTCCAGCTGACCTTCCCCAAGGGTCAGACGCTCCCCAATCCCACCCGTGGCCAGAGCAGGCAGGAGAGATTCCCCCAGAGAATGAGGATGTTCCCATTCTCTGTGACTGCTCTGCCTTTGCATCCACCGCTTTGAGGCGGCTGCAGCCCCGAGGGGAACACAATGTTCAGCTGCACAGATCTGTGCAGTGCTTGGAACGCAGATCTGCCTCCCTGACAGGACTCAAACTTCAGCACGGAGCCTGGAGCACAGGGCCAGCTCCCCGTGTCACTGGGGTCCTGCACCCTGCTACGGTGACAAGAGCAGTGCTCACCCACCCTCGGTGCCATCTGAGGTTGTGGGAGCAGCACCAGGAGATCTCAGAGCTCCTGTGAGGCCTTCAAGGATGGAGGGGTACTGAGGTGACTCGGCAGCCTCTTGCTGAGCCCAAATGTGCTCCCACCCACACCTCCAACAGAACCCCTGTCCCAAAACAAGCTCACCACACCGAAATCTCTCAGCCACGCTTCTGAGTGACTCACAGCTGGATTCCAGATTGCTGCTTCTGGCTCTTCCCATATCACAGGTCCCCCCTGCTTTGTCCCCACCACAAAGCACTGTCACCCCACAGTTCCACACAAGGGCCTCACCCTGCCTGTCCCCTTCCCGGGGTCACCCTGTCCCCCTGCACCCCTATGCCACAGCCGAGGCCCCTGCTGTGACCCCAGAGCCTGCTTCCAGCCCCCCAGAACCTGCCGGTACAGGTCCTCCCCTCAGCCCCACGCGGGCCAGGGCTGTACCCCAGTACAGATCCCTCTCTCCCCAGTACCCAAGCCCTTCCCTCCCACCTCAAACTGGGCCAGCAGCCCCCTGACACCCCCAGTCCAGACCAGCCCCCTCATGGGTACCAATATCCCTCTGGGCTCCTGAATGGGGGCAGCCCCCACTTCCCAGTTACTGCCAAACTGGATCAGTTCCAGCTCTCCCAGAACAATCCCCCTCCACAACCGAGGGATTCTCCCCCGGACCGGAGGCTTCATCCCCCACCCCAACCGGGACTGGTGTGCCCAGCCAGGGGCCACTCCCGCCCCCAGACCGGGGACTGCCACCGGGGGCTGCTCCCTCCAACCAGGGCTGCTCGCCCCGCAGCCGGGAGGCTTCTCCCTCCGCCCCAGCCGGAGCCCGTGACCCTGCAGAGGAGGGCTCCTACCGGGCAAGGGGGGGCTGCTTTCACCCTAACCGGGGGCTGCTTTCCTCCTAACCGGGGGCTGCTGCTCCCCTGAACCGGGAGCTGCTTTCACCCTAACCGGGGGCTGCTGCTCCCCTGAACCGGGGGCTGCTTTCCTCCTAACCGGGGGCTGCTCTAACCGGGGGCTGCTTTCACCCTAACCGGGGGCTGCTTTCCCCTGAACCGGGGGCTGCTGCTCCCCCGAACCCGGGGCTGCTCCCCCGAACCGGGGGCTGCTTTCCTCCTAATCGGGGGCTGTTCTCCCGAACCGGGGGCTGCTCTCCCTAACCGGAGGCTGCTTTCCCCCGAACCAGGATCTGATCCCCCGCACCGAGCCGGCCCTCGGGCGGCCCCGCTACCTTCTTGGGGGCCTTGGTGACGGTAGCCATGAAGGAGTATTTCTCGGCGTCCTCCACCTCCTTGGCCTGCTTCTCCTCGCCGCCGGCGGGTTCCGGCACCGACATCCTGATGCGGCGGAGAACGCGGGGCGGGCCGCGGCCGCCGGCGAGACGGAACGGGACAGGGTACGGCGGGGCGGAGAGGAGGGAACACCGCGGGCGGGCTGAGCTCGGTTGGGCCCCGCCGCTCCCTCACGCTCGCTCCGGTACCGGCGGCTGCGGGTCTGCGGCCGCCGCGCCAGGGGCGGGGCCTCCTGACGTCACCGCGCCGTGACGTCACTGCGCACCCGCCGGGCAGCTGAGGCCGCGCGGCGCCGCCGAGGGGAGCGGGCGGGGGGAGCGGCGCCCCCTGGCGGACGAGGGAGGGGAGGGCGCGGAGGGGGCGTGGTTAGATTGTGGGGGTGTGGCCAAACTGGGGGCGTGGCTAGATTGAGGCGTGGTCAAACTGGGGGCGTGGTCAGATTGGG
>VZRF01014404.1:0-11787 GCA_013396875.1 Vireo altiloquus | reverse complement strand
CCGATTGGCTAAAATAATTACATAATTTAAATTAAGTACTTACATAATTGTTATATATGTATTGTATGTAAATATTAATACTAATTAAATTAATCGCATAAACTCAATTAAATGTTATAGAGATTAATTTTATACATTAAATAGCGGCTATATACATTAAATATTAATTTTATATGAATGTGTAAATTAAGAAATTAGTTATGTACATTTACATAACTAATAAAAATTTATAAAAAATTATAATGTTAATGTTAAATGTTATAAAAATTTTAAAGTTAAAGAAATTAATTTTATGCATTTATATATAAATTACGTGCATACAATTATATGTTAAAAATTAATTATACAAATTTAATAAATAAATTACAGACATTCATATATAATTTTTCTATATAAATACAGAAACAAAATAAGTTATATAAATTAAATTAATTAATTGACTCATTAATTGGGAAATAAAACTGAAACTAAAAACTATGGTTTTCGGGGAAAAAAAATATTTGTGTTTGTTCAAGGGGAAGAAGCAAAGCAGGAGAAGAAACACGATTAACCAGGAAAATAGTTTAAATAAAACACGGGTAAAAGCAAATCAGTGAGAAAATAAAACATTAAGGAAATAGAGAAATCACAGAGAAAATCAAATAGGGTGGGATGGCAGCAGGGAGGGGCGGGGGCGGCGGGTGCCACCCATCCCCCACCAGGGTGGGAGCCCAAACCCAGGTGGGTGCCAGGCCCGGGGGGTGTCCAGCTCTGGGTGGGTGTCCAGCCCTGGATGGGTGTCCAGCCCTGGATGGGTGCCCAGCTCTGGGTGGGTGTCCAGCTCTGGGTGGGTGTCCAGTTCCAGATGGGTGTCCAGCTCTGGGTGGGTTTCCAGCTCTGGATGGGTGTCCAGCCACACCTGGGTGGGTGTCCAGCTCTGGATGGGTGTCCACCTCTGGATGGGTGTCCAGATCCGGATGGATGTCCAGCCACACCTGGNATGGGTGTCCAGCTCTGGATGGGTGTCCAGCCACACTTGGGTGGGAGTACAACCCCGGGGGGGTGTCCAGCTCTGGATGGGTGTCCACCTCTGGATGGGTGTCCAGATCCGGATGGATGTCCAGCCACACCTGGGTGGGTGTCCAGCTCTGGATGGGTGTCCAGCCACTCACGGGTGGGTGTCCAGCCACTCACGAGTGGGTGTCCAGCTCTGGATGGGTGTCCAGCCTCCCTCGGGTGAGGAGTACAGCCCCGGGAGGTGTCCAGCCCTGGATGGGTGTCCAGCCACACCCAGGTGTGGGTACAGCCCCGGGGGGACTGTCCGCTCCCCGATGCGAGGGTGTCCAGCTCCGGGGGTGTCTGACCCCACGTGGGGTCAGTTCTCCGGGGCGCTGGGCAAGCTCAGCCCTGCTGGAAACGCAGTCCCGGCTCAGCGCCAGCCCAGGGTCAGGGCAGTGACCTCCCGGCCCTCATTACCCATTAACGAGCTGAGCGGAGCCACCAGGTCCCCGGAATCGCCCGCCCACATCCCCGGGCCAGGGTGGGAGTGCTGAACACCTTTTGGGGGTGCTGAGCCTGGCCAGTGCTTCCTCCCCGACTCCTCCTCCTCACCCTCCTGCAGTGGGGTGTCTGCTGGTTCCTGCATTCCAGGGAGGGTCACAAACAACCCGTCCCAGCGACCAGGGACACTAAAGGGACTCATCCTGCACCACGGACCGTGGTCCCTGGCTCGACAGAGTCCCCTGTGGGCTCTCGGGACCGTTCCAGGACAGGGAGAACAGCAGGGCTCTGATCCCGGGGCACCCCGATCCCATCCCCATCCCCAAACACCCCACAGGCAACAGGGAGGGCTCTGAGCCCTGTTTCACCTTTACTTCCCCAGGGGCGTTCCCTTAAAATACAAGCTGGGAAAACATCGGCGTGTGGGTTAAAACCTCAGGGAAAAGTGCAGATAACGGTTTTTAACCAAAATCACTTTGTCTGGCCGCAAAACAGCCTCTGGCCACCTAAATCCTGCAGCAGTTCCTTGGCCAAAACCCTGTCCCGGACCCGCCGTGCCCCAGGAACCGCGGCCTCGGGGCCTTTCCGTCGCTTCTGCCCTGTCAGCAGCTCTGCGGTGCCCGCGGCTGTGCTGGGGAGGGTTCCCAGGGCGGGCAGAGCTCTCTAGGGGCTCTTGAGGGGGGTCTCAGGGCAGCCAGGGGGGTCTCCGAGTGCTTGGGAGGTTTCGGGGCAACAGGATGAGCCTGAGATGTCCCAGCCCTGCCAATGCCACAAGCACCGGGGATGTGGGGACCCCCAGGACCCCGGGGGTGGGTGCTGGTGACCACAGTACAGCCACTCCAGGCCGGCCCATGCTTCAGGTCCCAGGAGTCTCTTGCTGATGCTTTCCCCTCCCATTATCCATCTTTTCTCCTAAATTCCCTTTTCTCATCCCATCAAAGCAGCTTTTTGCAGCACAAACGCTCCCTTGGGACCCCAGGGTGCCACCGTGCCCAACTCAGTCCCGGGGTGGGGGAGTTCTTTTCTACCCTCCCCGACAAGTGCTGAGGGACAGGGATAGAGCTCCCTGTCCTTCCCAGCTGTGGGATTCCTGAGGGGAGGGCTGACATCGGGTTTTGTCCCCCTCCCCAAATTGCAGGGGGCTGGGGGTGGAGGCTGCCCGGGCAGGACATCACATCCCTGCTCCCACACAGGGTGGGGAAAAGGCCACCAGCTGGGAACAGGAGGAGCAGACAGAGGGACCCTCCTGGCCCGAACCCGAGAGCAGGGAGATGAGTTTGGCTTTTTCCCTGCATTTTCCAGGTGCTTTTACAGCATACAGAGCAGCTGGAAGAAGTCAGGAATGAGGGACTGTGGGGTGTAAATACAGAGGAGGTGGGAACTGGTGCTCCTCACACCCCCCAGCAGCCTGGGATGCTCCCACCTCTGCTCCCCAAGCTCTGCCACAGCTCCAAGCAGGCACCGTTCAGCTCCAGTCACTGTCTCCTGTGCAGCTGTGGAGCTCCGGGAGCATCCAGGAGCAGGGCGGGGACTCGCTGCCCCCAGCACCCCCAAACCCGGGCACGGTGCCCACCCCTAAGAGCAGCCTCTGGCCACAAATACCCCCCCCAAATCTGACCATAATGACTGTGGCACGCATCCAGCAGGATATATATAGGTCCCACTTCCCTGGGAAGGGGATGTGGACTTGGGAAACCCCCGGCTGCTGCTGGGGAGAGGAAGGGCTGGGCTGAGTCAGCTCCCCTCGAGGAATCCTGTTTGTCAGCAAACAACGCAGCAGCTCAGCCCTGGCACTCGCAAAACGCTCCCGGGTCCCATCCTGCCCTTCCCATCCCCTCGGAAGAGCCATGGGGGTCCTCACCCCGCACACCCCGTGGGCTGGTAGCCACCCAGTACGGTGTGGAAGCCCCCTGGTATCCCCCCGGAGATGCTGGGGGAGTGGGATGTGGAGCTCCCCTGCTCCTGGAAAGAAGGAAGGGGAGCTGGAGGAGCGGCGGGGAGGAAGGAAATGCCTCTTCCAGTGCTGTCTCTCTAAGCAAAGTGCTCCAGGAAACTGCCTCAAGTGTGTTTGCTTTAAACAGCTGCTTCCCAACCATTGACACAGATTTCGGGGGGCCGCAGCCTCCAGGGCCTGGAGCTCCCAGCAATGCCGGCAGGAGCTGGGGGCAGGAAGCATCCCTCTGCCCCCATTCCAGCGGCCAGGAACTCCCACGTGCATCCACAGGGGAGCAGGTCAGGGTAACACTACCAGGAGTCAGCCCCCAGTCATCCCCTCAGGGACCCCAGGGCTGGGACAGGGGAGTCACAAACTCCAGTCCCCCCCTTGTGCCCCAGACTTACACCAAGCTACACCTCTCTGTTTATTAATAATATTAAACATACAAGTTGATTTCCATTATTTTTCTTTAAATAGACTTTTAAATGCCTTTGTATAAAATATTTCAGCATTTCATTGTATAAAAATAACCAAAAAAACACCCCACCCCAAAAACCAACAAAAAAACCCCAACCAAACAGTAAAAAAGGCAAAATAAGTCTGACATGGGTAAAGGCAAGTTTTCTCCCCCAGGAGCAGCTCCTCCACAGTGTAAACAGGTGACTTACACCACCAGGAGTTTGGCCCCAGACTTCCTGCTGCATCAGGGATTTTCATCCTGATTTACACCAGTCCTTCGCCCAGGAACCCCCTCCTTCTGCCAGTCATAAATACACACACAAATATATATATATATATATATAAACCCCAAATTAATAGTGAAGCTTTCTTTAAAAACAGTTGGGTTTGTCCATATTTTCATCCTTCATATAAAAATAATACTTGAAACTCCCAGAGCAGCGCGGGCCACGCTTCATCCGGGGCTGGAGGGAGCCGTTGGACTTTGGGGCATCTCCAGGGGCTGGCGTGTCCCAAACCAGGCTCTTCCCAAAGCCCCTGGGTGCCCAGATGGGGCAGTTCCAACTCTTACACCCATGTGGATCCCGTCCTTCCCAGCCCCGTTCCCTTCTCCAAAGCGCAGTCACCAAAGAAATGGAATCCCAGCGAGGCCAGCTCGCGGTGATGACCCTGCGAGGGGCACACAGCCCCCCCCAGAACACTTGTGCAGGATAAAGACTTTTCATCCGCTCGATTAAAAATTAAAAACGAGCCCTAACAACAGGAGGATGGGGAGGGACTGGGACGGTGCCAAGGGTCACCCCAAACCCAGCCCCACGCAGGGACACGGGCACGGGAGGGCTTTAAATATTCACAGTGTGAGGGTTTGAGTCGCGAGTCAGGGCTGGGGGTCTCAGGACCGGCCCCCCCTGGAATTCAGGATGCTCCAGCTGAAGCCTCAGGAAAGGCAGGGTGAAGAGGGCGGTGGGTGCTGCTCCAAACCCAGTCTGCTGGGATGGGAGAAGAGCCAGAGGATTTGGGGAGCTGGTCCCCTCCATCTCCATCCAGCGCCGGCCGTGTCCAGGTGGGATCTGTCACCCCACATCTCCACCGTCCTGCTCGGCACCGCAGCGTCACGCCAGCCACCACCACCATCCCGCGGTCGTGGTCCCAACGCCTTCCAGCCCTTCGCTTCCCGGTGCCCGGGGGTCCCACTCGGGGCACATCCCCCCATCCTTTTGTCCCTGCCAGGGAGTTTTTTTGCCGTCTCTGGCCGCCGGCACGGGGCGAGGGAAGAGGGAGTGTCGGAATCACGGTGGGAGCGCGGCAAGGCTGGCGAGTGCCAACCCTCCTTCCATCCGGATCCGTCCCCCGAGCAGCTTCACATCCTGCCTGGGGCCCTGGGAAAAGGAGGAGAGAGATGAGCAGGAGCCGAGGCTCTGCCAGGGAGGGCAGCGTGGGGAGAAACACACAAAAACCACATGAAAAAACACTTATGTATATTAAGAAAGCGCCAGTAATGGATTAACGAGCTGCGAAACCACATGCTGGCAGCGCTGGGGCGCAGACCTGCTCCTGTCCGTGTCTTCCCACCCAGAATTTCCCTGCCCGCGGCCAAGGTCGGCACCGATGGGGACAGTCCAGGGACACAATGATGTCCTCACAGCTTGGACCACAGCCCTGCAAGGTCCCACCCAGCCCCTGATCACCTCAGAGATCCTGAGTCTCCAGCTCTGAACATTCCCTTGCTCCCTGCAGCGCCCTGTGACAGAAAGATGGGGGGGTTTAGAGCAGGGTCGCCCAGGGTGGGGGTCCCCAAAGCCCCCCACACAGGATGCTATCACACCCACCTCCTCTCAGGCTCCTCGGGGTCACAGACTCCATCTTCCAGAGGCCGCCCCACGACCTGTGTGCAGGGAGGGAAATGGGGAGATGAGCCCTGGGCAAGGGGAGGGGGCAAATCTCCCAAATAACATCCTCCCACCACACTCAGCACCACCAATTGTCCCCCAGTCTCAAAATTATGGGGAAAATGGGGCTCAATCCACGCTGGCCAAGAGACAAATGGGGAAACTGAGGCAGGAGAGGATCTCGGTGTCCGGGGAGGAGACGAGGCCGGGGTCTTACCCTGGATTTATACTTGTAGAAGAGCAGCCCTCCCGTGGCCAGCAGGACGGCCACCACACTGGCCACCGTAATGTAGATGAGGGGCTCCTGGCGGCCCTCCCTGGCGGGCGGCTCCTTCCTGCGCTGCTCTGCGCCCAGAACAAAGCCAGAGTCAAAGCTGGGCCCGGCCCCGCCGCCATCCTCGGGGCCCCGCAGCCGGCTCAGCCCCCAGCCCCACGCCCTCGCCCTGTCCCTGGGGCCGCCCGGGGCTCGCAGCTCCGGGGCCATCCTGGAGAAGCGGAGCTGCGTGACAGGCTCGTGTGGCTCCGCAGCCGGACGGATCCTGCCTCCGCCGCCCGTCGAGCCAGCGCTGGGCGATGCCGTCGGAGTGCTGCTCCTGAGCCCGCCGGGCTGGTCCGGGAGGATGGGGCCTCCCCACTGCTGGCCTGGATCCTGCGGCAGGTGGCCGGTGCCCCACTCCACCAGCTCTCCGTCCCCACGGAGGACGGGGATGTCACCCAGTGCCAGGCTCAGCGTCCCGGCTGGATCCTGGAGGGCTTCGGCACTGCTGGCTGGAGCTGTCTGCTTCATCCCGGGGGCCAACGGCAGCGCTGTGTCACCTACCCCGGCACCCAGGACCTCCTCGGTCCCTGAGCCCCCGTCCGTGCTACTGGGGGGCTGAGATGGGGCCTCTAAGTCAGCGAGGGTGGCATGGAGGAGGCTGGAAGGGACCCGGGTGCTAGCAGGTGCCATGTCCCTGCCAGTGGCAGCAGAGAGGGAGGGCTGGGTGGCGGAAGGGAGGGCAGGGGACAGGCAATTGCAGTCAGGATCTGTCCCCACACCTGAAAGAAGGAGAGAGAAGAGACAGCCGTGGGGTCACCAGCCTCCAAGAGGGGCACAGGCAGCAGATCTGAGGTCGGGGGCACTGTGCCCGTCCCTCCCCGCAGCCCCGGGCAGGCGGGTCAAACAGCCCCTTGAGAAATGGGAGGGCAGGGGAGAGGCAGGGAACAGGCAGGAGCAGGCAGGGTAGCACGAGGGTGACAAGCAGCAGGTGGGACGAAGCAAACCCGAGTCACCGGGTCCCCTGAGCCGATGGCAATGGGTTATTCACAGCTTGCAGGAGCCAGACAGCCACGTTTAACATCCCCCATGGCACAAGGACATGGCACAGCTCCGACACGAGGACGACAGCGAGACATCTCCTCCATGCAAACGCAGCCGCGGAAGCGCGGACGGCAGCACGGGGCTCTTCCACCCCAGCAGCAACACTCTCCCTGGAGGCTTGGCCAGGGGAAACTGAGGCACGAGGCAGCTGAAGTGACACAGCCGAGGTCATGCAGCGTGTTGGTGGCACAGCAGTCCCTCCATTTCTCCGTGTTACTCTCCACCCGGCAGCGGGGCATTGAGACGGAGCCGAGCCTGATGTCCCCTCCGCTCCCCTCAGCATCTCTCCCTCGCCTTGCTTCCAGTAGGATTTAGCCCAAATCCCACCTTCAAGTGGCAGCCAGCCCCTTCTCCCCTGACACTGATGCAGAGCTCGCTGACACAGGGCAAGGGACCGAGGTGGACACGTGCCGCACCCATGGACACACGGCTCTTAAGCTGCTCCATGCAGGTGAGCCCACATCCCCCAGACTGGCACAGCTTTGCTGGGCAGAGGCCAAGCCTTGGCATCTCACCTGGTGAGGATTCTGCCTTCCTGGGCCCCGGGCAGCTCTTGCGGTAGACTCGGCTGCAATCCTTCTCGAAAGTCTCCTGGTTCTGCAGCAGACGCTTGATGTCCTGGAAGAAATCCTTCACCAGCACCAGCATCTCGTAGGGGGAGGTGGTGAACTCCTTGAAGCACATCTGTGAGAGCTGGAGGAAGCACCAGGCTCAGCATCAGCTACATGACTGATGTGGTATCACCACCACAGACACCCCAGTGCTCCCAAGGCAGGGTCTGGTGGCTCCTCATGGCTCCCTGTCCATGCACACCCCACCTCTGCTCTACTTCACCTGCCCACACACCCACCCCAGGATGCTCTGGACATCCCATTTCAGCCCAGGATGAGGACCCAGGCCCAGACCCCCATGAAGCTGAGGACACTGTACCATTCTCTCCTCATCATCCTCCTCACTGATGCAGGGGTCCACGTTCTCATTGATGTGGTCGTACATCCTGCGCACCATCTGCATCTTCCGGGCGTTGGACGAGTTCTCCTTGAACTCGGTTCTCTCCAGGATCTTACCCATCAGGGGAAAGGCAGCTTTCACATAGCAGATGGAGTCGTTCTGCAAGGATACAGACCCACCAAAAAGCAACAGCGGTTACTGGATGGGCATCCTGCTCTGCCTGCGGGAACTGAAGCACAGAGGCACAAAATGCCTTTCTACAATCCCATAAGATGCCCAGACTGGGATTTGGAAGCCACCTGGCCAAGCAGGATGGGTCCCTCCTGGGCTGTCTCCTCCAAAGGGAGACGAGAGGGGAGATTGGGGATCTGGGCACCTCCCACTGTGCACCAGCCAGCCCTGCTCCCTGTCCCCTACTGTCCCCAGCAAGAAACCACTCACCAACTGCATCTTGTCAATGAACTTGAAGGAGACCCTGCCCGGGTGCTGCATCTGGGTGTCAGCCTGGAAGGACAAAGCAGGATGTCACCCCATNACTGCATCTTGTCAATGAACTTGAAGGAGACCCTGCCCGGGTGCTGCATCTGGGTGTCAGCCTGGAAGGACAAAGCAGGATGTCAGCCCATATCCCCAGGGACAGCACTGGGGCTCAGCAGCCTCAGATATGCTGTGCTCTGCGCACAAAGGGGTGCCTGAGACCCCCAAATTTACAGGGCTCAGGGGACTTTGCTTCCATTCCTGCTTCATCCCATCCCATCCCATCCCATCCCATCCCATCCCATCCTCCTCCTCCTCATGAGGCACATCCCTAAGGTCGATGCAGCGGCAGGAGTGAGCTCAGGATTCCTGCTCCCAGGAATTGTACTCCCCGAATCACAGACTCTCCTGCCTTTCCCTGCCTGCTCCCACCCCGCCTCTCTTCCTCCTCCTCCTCCTCCTCTTCCTGCCAGCACCACAGCAGAGCCCAGCCCTGCTTAATTCTCCTCGGGTCTCCCCCGCACCACTCTCTCCTCTAAATCCAGGCTGCAAAAGAGCATCCTGCCGTGCAGGAGGTGGCCGTGACACCAGGGTCACACATTCCCCGGGATCACACAACGCCGGGGTCCCACACGCAGCGCTGCCGGCCCCCCATGCCGCAACCCCTTCCAGCGGGAGGAAAATCCCACCTCAACCAAATGCTCTCCCTCCGGGCTGACATCCCAGGCTGGGAGGCCGAGGGCTGGCAGAACTGCCGGCCGGCAATTCTCCTCCTAGCCTGGGATGCCGTCCCGGAAACAATTGCTCCATTATCCTGCAGGCGCTGGAGCGAGGGCCAGCTCCTCCATCAGCGAGGAGAGGGCTACAATCCCCGGCAGGAAAACCACATCTTCCATTCAAACCTGCTCCATCCCCTTTCTCCCGCAAGCACGGACCCAGTTTTAATCCCCGGGCGGCAGAGCCGAGGCTCCAGGGATGTGGTGTGCAGGGAGGGCTCGGGCAGAGGAAGCTGAGCTCGCCCCGAGCCGCTCCCGGCCCCGCAGCTCGGTGGTTAAAGAGGAAGAGGTGAAGCGAGCCCGGACACGGCGGTTGCACAGAGCTGCTGCGAAGCTCTCGGGGCCTCGGAGGCGCCGTTCCCGTCTCTCGCCCGCACACCCCTCTTGCCGCAGGCAGAATTTAATCTCCGACAACCCTGCAAATCCCTGCGTGCCCCCGTTTCCCGCTTCTCCCCTGAACATCCGCGTGATTCCCCGCTCGGAGGTGAGCCAAGGGCCACGGAGAGAGAGATACGGAGAGAGAGATCTGCCCCGGCAGATGTATCCGATGGTGGCTGTGCTCCGGGGAGGCTGCCAGCACCCAGAGCTGCCCACGGGCCACACGGCATGACGGCCCCATCGCCCAGCCCGGTCGGCTCCATCGCCCGGCCGGGCCCCCCTCGCTGCCTGCCACCCACCCACAGCCCCGTTGCCAGCCCAGCTTCCAGGCAAGCAGCTGGACTCAGGAATGCAGCCGGATTCCTCCGCTTAACCCCTGCGCAGCCGCCCAGAAACCAGCACAGCCCGCAGCGCCGGCCCTCCGCCGCTTCCCCAGCGCCCCTGCGCCCATCTAGCCTCACTCCTGTCCCCTTCCCGGCCTCGCTCTTCCTTCCGTCTTCTCTCATTCCTCCTGTCGCAACTTTTCCATGGCCACCCTTGATAAAGGCACAACATCTGTCACCCTCCGGTGCCCACTGTGCCCATGGATGCTCAGCTCCTGGGTACCATCGCTTCACTAGGGGAGCTGAAAATCGCCCCATTTCCTTATTTCAGCACTAAATAAGAGCTTGTTTGTGCCCGTCTGACCCCAAACGAGCCCCCATCCCACGGCACAGCCCCAGGAGGGCACTCACCAGCTCCTCCAGCTCGGCCAGGTGCCGCTCTGTGATGATCTGCTGGCAGTAGCTGTTCTGCTCCGTCTCATGGATGCAGAGCAGGAGGAGGAGGAGGAGGGACGACAGCAGGGAGCAGCGGAGCAGGCACACCTGAGAACGACACAGGAAAAGCTTGAAGCGGGGATAACCCACACAAACGCCAAGCCCCCTGCCCTTCTCCACCACCCCCCAGCGTGACCACCTCTGTGGTGGCCGGGGCTTGGCCACGGTCCAGCAAAATAATCCCACTGTGGTCCTCCAGCCCGGTGCCTATCCCCATCCTGCTATTTTTAGGAGCACCAGGTCAGCAGGGAATTTCCCAAAGCTCGGTGACACAAGCCTGGATGTGGCTCTTGGCCACCTCCACATTCCCGATCCAGCCCCTCTCCCCTCTCCCACACCATTTCTCCGTCTCTCCTGCAAATCTCCTCCTCCGCCCTGGCTCTCCAGAGCCCATCTGACACACTGACCCACCCATCCCCAAAAATTCTCTTCCCACCCTCCAGACCCCCCCAGCTGCACCCGCCGGGCTCTTTCCATGCAGCAGCTCTGGCCTCGTCCCAAATTTCCCTCCCAATCCCCCTGCAAAGAAGCGGGGAGGCCCCGATCCGTGGCGGGACCCCGATGAGCAGCGGGGCTTATCCCGGAGCCAAGACTGCCGAGGTGGGGGTGGAGGGACCCTCGGGTGGGTGTGCACCCCCGTCTCCCGGGGCCCCGGCAGGGAGAGGGTGCCTGGATGATGGGTGGGGGGGAATTTCCCTTGGATGATGTCCAGGAATCCTCCCCTCTTGTGAAACTCCAAGATGCCGCCCGGGCCACCGCCGAGATGTGGCCACGGCTGAACGGAGCCTCACCCCGCCGGGAACGAGCTGGGGACGGGGCTGGAGCCGGGGCTGGAGCCGGGAAAGGGACCGGAGCCCGGGACCGGGACGGGGAAGGGGCTTCACCCCGTGGGTCCGGGGCTGGAACCGAGGACCGAGACGGGGCTGGAGCCTCATCGCGCAGGTCCGGGAATGGAGCCGGGGCTGGAGCATCGCCCCGCCGGGGACGGCGCTGGGGCCGGGGACCGGCCGGGGCCGAAGCCGGGGCCTCCCCACGCCGGGTCCGGGAATGGTGACGGGGCTGGAGGCGGGGACCGGGGCTGGAGCCGCCGCCGCCCCCCGCGGGGCCGNGGTCCGGGGCTGGAGCCGCCAACCGAGGCGGGGCTGGAGCATCCCCCGCCGGGAGCCGGCACCCCCCGAGGAGGGGACCCACCAAGGGGCACGGGGACAACCGGGGCTGCCGCTCCCGCGGGGACCCCGCACAGATGGCAGCGGGCGCCGGGTTG
>VZRF01014402.1:1776-26300 GCA_013396875.1 Vireo altiloquus | reverse complement strand
CCTCAGTTTCCCCCCAGTTCCTGGTCTGGTTTCAGCTGAAGGTCCCTCAGGAGTCATTTCTCCCTCTGTTTCACTCAGCCCATCCCAAGTCCCTGGGGAGGGGCAGAATCCCTGTGCTCCCATCCAGCTCCAACCAGACCCTGCCCACAGGCACAGCCCTGTGGAAAAGCTGAGCTGGACAGAGCCGTCCCCACCCTGTGACCCCCTCAGGTCCCCCCAGCCCCCAGCCTCACCACGAGGTTCCCGATGACCATGACCATCATGAAGACGATGAGGCACATGGTCTGGCCGGCCACCTCCATGCAGTCCCACATGGTCTCGATCCACTCCCCGCAGAGGATGCGGAAGACGATGAGGAAGGAGTGGAAGAAGTCGTTCATGTGCCAGCGGGGCAGGGTGCAGTCCACCGAGATCTTGCACACGCACTCGATGTAGCTCTTGCCGAAGAGCTGCATCCCCACCACGGCGAAGATGAAGACGATGATGGCCAGAACCAGCGTGAGGTTGCCCAGGGCGCCCACGGAGTTGCCGATGATCTTGATGAGCATGTTGAGGGTGGGCCAGGACTTGGCCAGCTTGAAAACCCTCAGCTGCGGGGGGCAAGGAGAGAAGGGGGGTGGCTGGGGGTGTGGGTGCCACCAGGTGCCAGCAAGGCTGTGACACTGCCATTTGACCCTCCTGGGGCTGTTGGATCGAGGCAGGAGGGGTTAAACCCCCAACTGCCCTAAACATTTACCTTGACTCAGTGAGTCTTTAACAGGGGCTGAGCTGGGGCTGAGCTGGGGCCGAGCTGGGGCCGAGCTGGTCCCTCCCAAGCTGGGCCTCCACCGTGAAGGAGGCTGAACCAGCCACCCCCACCCTGTCCCTGTGACCCCCCAGGTGTCCCCTGGCACGCACCAGGCGGAAGGAGCGGAGCACGGAGAGCCCCTGCACGTTGGCCAAGCCCAGCTCCACCAGGCTCAGAGTGACGATGAAGCTGTCGAAGATGTTCCAGCCCTGCTGGAAATACTCGTAGGGATCCAGAGCAATGAGCTTCAGCACCATCTCCGCCGTGAAGATCCCCGTGAAGACCTGTGGGAAGCAGCACCCTTGGCCACTTGTTTGTCAAGCAGTGCTGAGCTGTGGGGCGGGGTGGGCAGCATCCCTCTTTTTTGGTGCATTCCCAAAGCATTTCACCCCTTTAGGGCCAGTCCCAGTTGGGAAGGAGCTCCCTAGATGCTGCCTGGTGTGCCTGGTGAAGCCAGGCTGGGAGTACTGGTGGCTGATTCCTCTGGAGGGACACAAAGGTGAGTGTTGGCAGCTGGAAATTAAAAATAAAATTTCCTTGGCAGAGAGACGCCTTTGGAATGACTGGGAAGTCACAGATGCCCAGCACGGGGAACTGGGTGGCTACTGGGACAGCCCTGTCCCTCCCTGAGCCCTGTGACAGCTGAGCTGGATTGTGCACATTGCTCCTTCCCTGGGGCCACAACAGCACCTGCAGTGTCACTGCAGAGAGGGCTCAGCCAGGTGACAATTGATGTCCCTGCTGCAGTTCCATGGCACGTGCAGAGGGCCTGGTGACAGATCTGCCCTGGCTGGGGAGGCTGTGGGGACACACAGGGCTGTCCCTCAGGGAGCAGGGAGCCTGCTGCTCCTGCATCCCAGGGGATTGTCCCCACATGTCCCTTCCATGCCAGCCCATGATGTCCCTGTCCTGCTCCTGCATCCCAGGGTACAGTCCCCACGTGTCCCTTCCATGCCAGCCCACGATGTCCCTGTCCTGCTCCAGTGTCCCAGGGGATTGTCCCCACGTGTCCCTTCTGTGCCAGCCCACGATGTCCCTGTCCTGCTCCAGTGTCCCAGGGTACAGTCCCCACGTGTCCCTTCCATGCCAGCCCACGATGTCCCTGTCCTGCTCCTGCATCCCAGGGGATTGTCCCCACGTGTCCCTTCCATGCCAGCCCACGATGTCCCTGTCCTGCTCCTGCATCCCAGGGGATTGTCCCCACGTGTCCCTTCCGTGCCAGCCCACGATGTCCCTGTCCTGCTCCCCCCAGCTGACCCTCCCCTTGTCCCGTACACCCTGCGGTGGCACAGCAGGCGATGTTTGGGGATCCTGGCTCGGTGGGGTCTCCTCCTCCCGCTCCCATCCCCACCTGGCCCGTCCCCAGCAGATCATTCCCCCGCAGCCGGAATCCGCTCCTGGCTCCGGGGCAGGGCTGGAGCCGCCTCAGCCCGGCCGTGCCTTGAGCACCGGCCCATTAATCCCCTTGTATTTCCTGAATGAAACCAGAGCCGCTGCCGCCTGTCACTCCAGGGCTGCGCTCCAGAGGCCCCGGCAGGTGCCGGAGCAGGGCGAAGCCGCAGCACAGGAGAGGGAAGCTCTCCCGTTCCTTTGGGCATTTCCCCACCGCTGCCAGGCGACTCCCGGGCTCGTCCCACCAGCAGATCCATCCAGCTCAGAGCCGTTTGTCAGCAGCTCCAAGCAGGAGCAGCCACTAAACGCACCCATAAAGTCAGGACAGAGGAGTTTGCAGCGATTCCTCTGGGAAAATCCCTGATTATTATTAATTTTAATGCTGCATTGTTGCTTCCCGCTCAGTGGGCACCTGTTAGTTCCCGGAGCACCCTCTGCCATGCCCCGTGGCCACCCAGCATTTCGGGGACACCGTGGTGTCACCCAGGGCTGGCATCAGGGACTGCAGCAGGAGGGGAGCAGGGAAGGTGGATCCCGATCCCACAGCAGGACGGGAGCAGGGAAGGTGGATCCCGATCCCACAGCAGGACGGGAGCAGGGAAGGTGGATCCCGATCCCACAGCAGGAGGGGAGCAGGGAAGGTGGATCCCGATCCCACAGCAGGAGGAGATCAGGGAAGGTGGATCCCGATCCCACAGCAGGAGGGGAGCAGGGAAGGGTGGATCCCGATCCCACAGCAGGAGGGGAGCAGGGAAGGTGGATCCCGATCCCACAGCAGGAGGGGAGCAGGGAAGGGTGGATCCGGATCCCACAGCAGGAGGGGAGCAGGGAAGGGTGGATCCCGATCCCACAGCAGTGCCCTCGGTCGGGGCCATCCCTCAGCCCGGCCCTATGCAGGGTGCTGCGGACAGAGCCCTGCAGAGCTTTGCCGGCAGCTGGGATGTTTCAGACGTTTCACGCCACAGCAGAGGGGGATCTGCCCTCCAGGACGGGTGGAGGGGCTGCTGGGCTCGAAAGGGGGGAGGATGGAGCTCCCTACCAGGTTCCCCACGCTCAGCACGTTCTCGAACTCCTCCGTCATGGGATAGTGCTCCATGGCCATGAAGAGAGTGTTGAGCACGATGCAGATGGTGATGCCCAGGTCCACGAAGGGGTCCATCACCACCAGCTTGACAAACTCCTTCAGCTTCACCCACGGAGGGCAGCAATTCCAGACCAGGAATGTGTGGGCGAATTTGTACCACCAGGGTGGGCATTTCTGGTGAGCTTCTTCCAGCTCTGAGGGTGGGAAAGGAAAAGTGTGGGATTATCTTGTCCTCGCTTGGGTGGGCAAATGCTGACCCTTAGAAGTTCTCCTGAGGTCCTGGACCAGCTCTGGACGATCTATGATTTTAATATCATGGAATATTCTGAGCTGGAAGAGATCCACAGGGATCATTGATCCAGCCCCCAGCCCTGCCCAGACCCCCCAACAACCCCACCCTGTCCATCCCTGGCAGCGCTGCCCAAACGCTCCTGGAGCTCTGGCAGCCTCGGGGCCAGGACCATTCCCTGGGGAGCCTGGGCAGTGCCAGCACCCTCTGGGGAAGAGCCTTTCCCTGAGCTCCATCCCAAATCCCCCTGGCCCAGCTCCAGCCGCTCCCTTGTCCTGTCCCTGTCACAGAGCAGAGGTTGGAGCTGCCCCTGGGGAGGAGCTGAGGTCTGACCTCAGGCTCCTCTTCTCCAACTGAACAAACCAAGTGACCTCAGCCTCTCCTCATGTGGCTCCTCCAGATCCTTCATCATCTTCTCAGATCTCCTTCGGACACTTTCTAAAAGCTTTAGATTTTTTTTTGTATTGTGGCACCAAAAAATAGGGGGCTAAAAGGAGGAGCCTTCCCATGCCCAGGCACGGAGAGGATGCAGACCTTGCCCTCCAAACTGGAAGGGGATGGAAAGGCAGATCAGGCAGGGAACTGTGGATCCAATCCTGCTCCCAGCCCTGGGCAGGATTTGAGGTGTCCCTGTCACCTGAGATTGACAGGACATCCAAGGGAAATGCTCTGGGGTGACCAGAGGGTTTTCTGCCTGTTCTCAGGGGGGACAGGGAACATGAACTGCTGAGTTCATGATCCTTTCTGCTTCTCCTGGGAAGCTCCTCAACAGTTCCACTTGGCTCTGGAGACTCCTCTAATCAGCTGCAATCCCATTAATTTGTGTGAGATATTGAATTATTGCCTCCAGGCATCATCGCAGTGAGCTGCCATGAAAAGTCTTGCTTGAGCATCACTGACCCTGTACGGAGACCTCAGGGCTGGAGTCATCCCTTGTGTGGGGCTGGGAATTTGGGATGGCCACTGTCCCCAGCCCAGGCCCTCCAGCACTGACCAGGACCCTCAGCCAGGGGGACATACCTTCCACAGCGTTGGAGATGACACTGATGGCACTTCCCACCCTCTTCTCCAGCCCTGGCCCATCTTGGTTGCCCACAGTGAGGTGATTGAGGTCTGGCTTCTCCGGCTCGTAGGAGGGGTTGAACTGGGAGGAGAGGAGGGAGGGATGCAGAGTTATTCCATGCTCTGACAGACAGAGCAGACAGAAGACAGAGAGTGGTCTGGAGAGACCTCTGGGTGCAAGGTGGGGACCCCAAAAAGGCTTGTAGGACCCAAGCCTGTCCCCTCAGGAGGTTGGTCAGGGCAGGCACCCTCAGGGATGGCAGGGACAGAGTTGGCACTTACCTCAATCACGGTGTCGGATCTCTGCAGGGTGATCTTGGGCACCACCTGCCCGTTGCAGTCCTTGGCCTTGTCCTGGTCACTGTTGAGGTCCGAGTCGTGTCCCTTCCCGGCCACGCTGCTGGGCAGGGAATCGCTGCTGGACGAGCGCTCCTGCAACTGCACCAGCCCGGCCCTGTCACCCCTGTGCCCACAGCCATGGGGACATCCCCCCAGCCCTGTCACCCCTGTGCCCACAGCCATGGGGACATCCCCCCAGCCCTGTCACCCCTGTGCCCTCAGCCATGGGGATATCCCCCCAGCACTGTCACCCCTGTGCCCACAGCCATGGGGACATCCCACTGTGGCTGGGGGCTCCGGGGGTGGCAGAGCTCCTTCTGTCCCCAGCACTGTTGGGTGGATGAGGCTTGGAGCAATCTAGGCTAGTGGGAGGTGTCCATGGCAGGGCTGGGACTGGATGAGCTTTCAGGTCCCTTCCAGCCCAAACCATGCTGGGATTTCCAAACCTTTCCCTTTCCCTTTCCCTTTCCCTCTCCCTCTCCCTCTCCCTCTCCCTCTCCCTCTCCCTCTCCCTCTCCCTCTCCCTCTCCCTCTCCCTCTCCCCCCTCTGCACTGAGCTCTCCACAGCTGAGTTAGATCCGTTGGGATTTGCTCAGGGACAACAATTCCTAAGGACAGAACTGAGCAAACCTTGGTTCTCCAAGTAGGAAACTCTACCCTTTGCAATGAGCACTCATCCCAAATGGCAAAGAAGTAAAGTCCTCAAGGCTCTTGCTGAAGTATGACCTCCAGGAGTTTTAGACTTGCACTGAATTTGAGAATGTTTGCATTGAGATTTAATCTTTTTTCCCCAAAATGTTGTATTATCACATTTCCATTGCAAGTAGAATTATTTCTTTTTTCTTTTTTTCTTTCTTTTCTTTTTCTTTCCAACAGTGCTATTAAGATTCAGGGTTTATTACTCCCTCTGGTAGCACTGAGGATGCCACAGAGGAGTGGGGAATTCTCCATTCTCACAGCACATTGCTGAAATCCAGGACATTTTCCACCTTTAATCGTGGGATATTAAATGGATCCAAGCCCCTATTTCTTGCCAGCGCTTTGCCCTCACTCTGAGCCTAATTTGCTCTGCGTTTTTCACTTCTCTGCATGCCTCTAAAGGAAAACTTCCCTTCAGAAAGCCTTTGGGCACTTCCCAGGTTGGTTTGCTCAGGGAAGGAGCCTCAGCACCAGCCTGAGCCAGCCCAGGAGTCTCCAGGGCTGGGGCAGGGCTGGCTCAGACCCCTCCTGCCAACAGCAGCCAGAGGAGAAGAAGTCACTTCCCAGGGGATGTTGTGGCTCTGGACAGATAAGAAATGAGAGATAAAAGGCTCTGGAGAGAGTCAAGCACTGATTTGTGTCTCTGCACGTGAGGGAGGTGGTGTCCTGCCCGGAGAGGTTTCCAGGGATGTCTCCTGCAGTGTCCTGCCCAGACAGAGAGGTTTCCAGGGATGTCTCCTCTGGTGTCCTACCCAGAGAGGTTTCCAGGGATGTCTCCTGCAGTGTTGCTGATGTGCACCAAAATGGTGATGAGAGGTAAAATGGCTGAGCTGCAGCACCACAGGCTCCTGGCCATGCTTTTATAGGAATGTTGTACTGAAAAACATTCCCGAGGGCGGGAAAGGGATGAAGGTAACATCCCGGGACCACAATGGGACATGTCCTGTTTGGGTCCTGCTTTGGGCAGGCAGGGTTGGAACAGATGATCCTGGAGGTCTCTTCCCACCTGGTGTTTATGGAATCCCAGAGTGGTTTGGGTTGGAAAGGACCTGAAAGACCCTTAATTTCCAACTCTCCTGCAATGAGCATGGACACTTCCACCATTCCAGGTTTCCTTGGCTCCCGTGAGGACACCAGGACCTCCCTGGTGAGGCTCAGGGTGTCTCGAACCCTTTGTTGTGTCTCCACAGCCAAGGGTTTGCTGAGGCTTTGAGCTGTGCTGCAGCTGCCTCACCTTCCCTGGGTGCCTCCTTGGTGCCCTGGTGGCACCGAGCTGGGCTCCTGCAGGAGATCCACTGCAGTTCTGAGGCCTTTTATGCCTCATCTCCTCCTCTTCCTCTCAAACAACACCCCCATCCCTGTGCTGCTCCTCTCTGCTGCCTCCCAGTGCTCCCTGGGCTGGGATTTGGATGTGGAAATTTCATCCTTTCAGCCTTTTTTGTCCCCACCCGTGAGAGTATCTCAGTTTTTTGGTTCAGATGTGATGCCCAAAATAGTTCTGTCATTTTTTTCTTTACTTCCTATGGACCAAATGGAGTTTTTCTTTGGATTTTGCACCATGCATGTTGCCTCCATTCCCTCTCCCTATTCCCAAGACCCCTCCATCATTTTGGCCTCCACCCTTCCCACCCACCAGCCTTTCCTGCTCCTCTTGCTGCTTCTTCAGCTGCTCCAGGAGCTGCTGGAATTCCTCCTCCTTCTGCTGTTCCTCCAGCAGGGTGGCATCGTTCTGCTCGGCGTAAGCCATGGCCACCACGGCCNGATCTCTCCCTCTCCCTCTCCCTCTCCCTCTCCCTCTCCCCCCTCTGCACTGAGCTCTCCACAGCTGAGTTAGATCCGTTGGGATTTGCTCAGGGACAACAATTCCTAAGGACAGAACTGAGCAAACCTTGGTTCTCCAAGTAGGAAACTCTACCCTTTGCAATGAGCACTCATCCCAAATGGCAAAGAAGTAAAGTCCTCAAGGCTCTTGCTGAAGTATGACCTCCAGGAGTTTTAGACTTGCACTGAATTTGAGAATGTTTGCATTGAGATTTAATCTTTTTTCCCCAAAATGTTGTATTATCACATTTCCATTGCAAGTAGAATTATTTCTTTTTTCTTTTTTTCTTTCTTTTCTTTTTCTTTCCAACAGTGCTATTAAGATTCAGGGTTTATTACTCCCTCTGGTAGCACTGAGGATGCCACAGAGGAGTGGGGAATTCTCCATTCTCACAGCACATTGCTGAAATCCAGGACATTTTCCACCTTTAATCGTGGGATATTAAATGGATCCAAGCCCCTATTTCTTGCCAGCGCTTTGCCCTCACTCTGAGCCTAATTTGCTCTGCGTTTTTCACTTCTCTGCATGCCTCTAAAGGAAAACTTCCCTTCAGAAAGCCTTTGGGCACTTCCCAGGTTGGTTTGCTCAGGGAAGGAGCCTCAGCACCAGCCTGAGCCAGCCCAGGAGTCTCCAGGGCTGGGGCAGGGCTGGCTCAGACCCCTCCTGCCAACAGCAGCCAGAGGAGAAGAAGTCACTTCCCAGGGGATGTTGTGGCTCTGGACAGATAAGAAATGAGAGATAAAAGGCTCTGGAGAGAGTCAAGCACTGATTTGTGTCTCTGCACGTGAGGGAGGTGGTGTCCTGCCCGGAGAGGTTTCCAGGGATGTCTCCTGCAGTGTCCTGCCCAGACAGAGAGGTTTCCAGGGATGTCTCCTCTGGTGTCCTACCCAGAGAGGTTTCCAGGGATGTCTCCTGCAGTGTTGCTGATGTGCACCAAAATGGTGATGAGAGGTAAAATGGCTGAGCTGCAGCACCACAGGCTCCTGGCCATGCTTTTATAGGAATGTTGTACTGAAAAACATTCCCGAGGGCGGGAAAGGGATGAAGGTAACATCCCGGGACCACAATGGGACATGTCCTGTTTGGGTCCTGCTTTGGGCAGGCAGGGTTGGAACAGATGATCCTGGAGGTCTCTTCCCACCTGGTGTTTATGGAATCCCAGAGTGGTTTGGGTTGGAAAGGACCTGAAAGACCCTTAATTTCCAACTCTCCTGCAATGAGCATGGACACTTCCACCATTCCAGGTTTCCTTGGCTCCCGTGAGGACACCAGGACCTCCCTGGTGAGGCTCAGGGTGTCTCGAACCCTTTGTTGTGTCTCCACAGCCAAGGGTTTGCTGAGGCTTTGAGCTGTGCTGCAGCTGCCTCACCTTCCCTGGGTGCCTCCTTGGTGCCCTGGTGGCACCGAGCTGGGCTCCTGCAGGAGATCCACTGCAGTTCTGAGGCCTTTTATGCCTCATCTCCTCCTCTTCCTCTCAAACAACACCCCCATCCCTGTGCTGCTCCTCTCTGCTGCCTCCCAGTGCTCCCTGGGCTGGGATTTGGATGTGGAAATTTCATCCTTTCAGCCTTTTTTGTCCCCACCCGTGAGAGTATCTCAGTTTTTTGGTTCAGATGTGATGCCCAAAATAGTTCTGTCATTTTTTTCTTTACTTCCTATGGACCAAATGGAGTTTTTCTTTGGATTTTGCACCATGCATGTTGCCTCCATTCCCTCTCCCTATTCCCAAGACCCCTCCATCATTTTGGCCTCCACCCTTCCCACCCACCAGCCTTTCCTGCTCCTCTTGCTGCTTCTTCAGCTGCTCCAGGAGCTGCTGGAATTCCTCCTCCTTCTGCTGTTCCTCCAGCAGGGTGGCATCGTTCTGCTCGGCGTAAGCCATGGCCACCACGGCCAGGATGAGGTTGATGAGGTAGAAGGAGCCCAGGAAGATGACCACCACGAAGAAGATCATGTAGGTTTTCCCTGCTGCCCGCAGGGTCTGTGGGAAGAGGTGGCTGGGATGTCACGATGTCCCTGTGGTGGCACCCCCAAGAGAAGATGCCACCCCGGGACACCCTCCTGTCTGTGGTGGGAGGGAAATATTTTGCTCCTGTCTTCTCCAAGGGTTGGTCACTGCCTAATGGAGCTTCCTGCAGGCCCTGGCACTGGGTTGGGGCTGGTGTGGGGCAGGGAGCAGCCTTGGTTCCCTGAGGTTCCCAAGGTCTCCAGGGGCTGGGAGCGATGGAGGTGGGACCAATATTCCATCACTGACTCGCCTTGCTGGGAGGCACTGATGTCCCTCAGCCCTCACCTCCTCAGGTCTCACCTTCAGGCCTTCGTGGTCCTTTTCTGGCTCTGATCCTCTGGGCAAACCCTTCCAGAGGACAGAGGTAGCCTTAGGTGTAGGATTCCTTTTACCTGGACAGCCTCTGGGGCTGGGGTCAGCTGGGGTTTTGTGGTGTCTCCCTAGAGGGCAACTCAAAGAGGGGACAAGTGACCTGGCTCCTCGTCCTCACCGTGCCCTCAGCTCGAGCCAGAGACACTCTGGATAATCCTATAAATCCCTGATTTCTGTGGTGGAGCTGACAGCACCAGGAATAACGCTGTACTGTGTTAGGGAAGGTGTTGGGACCATCCCCATCTCCACTGATCCTGGCTGGACCCACAAACCCCAGGACAAGGTCCCACCAGCTTCAGTCAGTGACTTGTCCCCTCAGGGGCAGCACGGGAACAGGAGGAACGCTTGCCCAGGGCTGCAGAGGCTGTGCCTACCAGCTGGAAGAGGTTCTCCCAGTAGTCCTGGGTCATGAGGCGGAAGAGGGCGAGGAAGGCCCAGCTGAAGGTGTCGTAGCTGGTGTAGCCATAGTTGGGGTTCCTCCCAGCCTTCATGCACTCGTAGCCCTCGGGGCACTTCCTGACGGGGGTGGGGGCAGCAGGGATGAGACCCCAGCACGGCCCCGCAGTCAGACCCATCCCTGGGGAGTGGGGGGCACCGGGGGGACCCTCCCCTCCAGGATCGACACCCCCTGCCCCCATCTGAGCCCTGATACCCACCCAAAGCTGATACCAGCTCAGGCTGAGACCCCTCAAGCTGATAAATTTGGGATGCCAGAAGTGATTCCACCTGGAGCTGATGCAGTTGGGGTGCCCAGAGTGATACCCTCAGGCCGATACCATCGGGGTGCTCTCACTGGTGCCCCCTCAAGCTGAGACCCTCAGGAAGCTCCGACAGCCCCAGAGCTCGTACAGCTGGGATGCCCCTGGATCAATACCCCTCCAGCTGATACCACTGGGATGATCCCACTGATACCCTCAGGATGCTCCCAGAGCTGATCCATGGGGATTCCTGGACTGTTCCCCAGCCCCAGTCCTGTCCCATCCCAAGCCCTGGGGGTCCCAGGAGCTGTGCCAGGGATCCAGAGGGAGGGAGGAGGTCTCACTCACCCAGCGTCGCTGCTGTTCCCGCAGAGCAGGGCGTCGAGGGCTCCCTCCAGGAAGTAGTGGTTGGCTTTGCAGGTGGGGAAAGAGCAAGGGATAAAATTAATTAATTAATTAAATAAGCACAAATATTGATTTTCAAATTCTTGGGTGCAACTTGCTGTCAGGGAAACTCCCTGAATCCCAAGGGGATTTGCCAACTCCCAGTGTTGGGCACTGGGGTTTCTACTCTCTGTTGGCTTTGCAGTTTGTCTTGCTCTGTCTCCTGGGATTGTTTCACCAACCTGGTCCCTGGAAACAGCTCTGGATCTGGCCAGGGCCAGGCCTCCTGAAAAATGGGTTAACATGAGGTCAGAGGATCAGGGCTGGCCTGTTTTCCTGGAAATCAGGGCATTCCCGGGAAGCACCAAGCGCAAGGAACTGCAGGAGTCCCAGAAGCACCTGGGGAGACTCCTCCTGCTCCATGGCCACACCTTCTCCTGCTCCCATCCCTGGTGGGGACACCCCACCCTGCTCACAAACCAGGGGTCCCTAAAGCTCCTCCTCACGGCTCCAGCACAGATCCAGAGCCACAGGAGCTGCCGAGCAGTGCCACCACAGGTCACCTGTCCCAGGAACCACCACAGGTCACCTGTCCCAGGGACACAGGGGAGCACCTGGTGATGCCCACCACAGGTCACCTGTCCCAGGGACCACCACAGGTCACCTGTCCTAGGGACACAGGGGAGCACCTGGAGATGCCCACCACAGGTCACCTGTCCCAGGGACACAGGAGAGCACCTNGTAGGATTCCTTTTACCTGGACAGCCTCTGGGGCTGGGGTCAGCTGGGGTTTTGTGGTGTCTCCCTAGAGGGCAACTCAAAGAGGGGACAAGTGACCTGGCTCCTCGTCCTCACCGTGCCCTCAGCTCGAGCCAGAGACACTCTGGATAATCCTATAAATCCCTGATTTCTGTGGTGGAGCTGACAGCACCAGGAATAACGCTGTACTGTGTTAGGGAAGGTGTTGGGACCATCCCCATCTCCACTGATCCTGGCTGGACCCACAAACCCCAGGACAAGGTCCCACCAGCTTCAGTCAGTGACTTGTCCCCTCAGGGGCAGCACGGGAACAGGAGGAACGCTTGCCCAGGGCTGCAGAGGCTGTGCCTACCAGCTGGAAGAGGTTCTCCCAGTAGTCCTGGGTCATGAGGCGGAAGAGGGCGAGGAAGGCCCAGCTGAAGGTGTCGTAGCTGGTGTAGCCATAGTTGGGGTTCCTCCCAGCCTTCATGCACTCGTAGCCCTCGGGGCACTTCCTGACGGGGGTGGGGGCAGCAGGGATGAGACCCCAGCACGGCCCCGCAGTCAGACCCATCCCTGGGGAGTGGGGGGCACCGGGGGGACCCTCCCCTCCAGGATCGACACCCCCTGCCCCCATCTGAGCCCTGATACCCACCCAAAGCTGATACCAGCTCAGGCTGAGACCCCTCAAGCTGATAAATTTGGGATGCCAGAAGTGATTCCACCTGGAGCTGATGCAGTTGGGGTGCCCAGAGTGATACCCTCAGGCCGATACCATCGGGGTGCTCTCACTGGTGCCCCCTCAAGCTGAGACCCTCAGGAAGCTCCGACAGCCCCAGAGCTCGTACAGCTGGGATGCCCCTGGATCAATACCCCTCCAGCTGATACCACTGGGATGATCCCACTGATACCCTCAGGATGCTCCCAGAGCTGATCCATGGGGATTCCTGGACTGTTCCCCAGCCCCAGTCCTGTCCCATCCCAAGCCCTGGGGGTCCCAGGAGCTGTGCCAGGGATCCAGAGGGAGGGAGGAGGTCTCACTCACCCAGCGTCGCTGCTGTTCCCGCAGAGCAGGGCGTCGAGGGCTCCCTCCAGGAAGTAGTGGTTGGCTTTGCAGGTGGGGAAAGAGCAAGGGATAAAATTAATTAATTAATTAAATAAGCACAAATATTGATTTTCAAATTCTTGGGTGCAACTTGCTGTCAGGGAAACTCCCTGAATCCCAAGGGGATTTGCCAACTCCCAGTGTTGGGCACTGGGGTTTCTACTCTCTGTTGGCTTTGCAGTTTGTCTTGCTCTGTCTCCTGGGATTGTTTCACCAACCTGGTCCCTGGAAACAGCTCTGGATCTGGCCAGGGCCAGGCCTCCTGAAAAATGGGTTAACATGAGGTCAGAGGATCAGGGCTGGCCTGTTTTCCTGGAAATCAGGGCATTCCCGGGAAGCACCAAGCGCAAGGAACTGCAGGAGTCCCAGAAGCACCTGGGGAGACTCCTCCTGCTCCATGGCCACACCTTCTCCTGCTCCCATCCCTGGTGGGGACACCCCACCCTGCTCACAAACCAGGGGTCCCTAAAGCTCCTCCTCACGGCTCCAGCACAGATCCAGAGCCACAGGAGCTGCCGAGCAGTGCCACCACAGGTCACCTGTCCCAGGAACCACCACAGGTCACCTGTCCCAGGGACACAGGGGAGCACCTGGTGATGCCCACCACAGGTCACCTGTCCCAGGGACCACCACAGGTCACCTGTCCTAGGGACACAGGGGAGCACCTGGAGATGCCCACCACAGGTCACCTGTCCCAGGGACACAGGAGAGCACCTGGAGATGCCACCACAGCTCACCCACCCCAGGGACCACCACAGCTCACCCACCCCAGGGACCACCACATGTGACCTGTCCCAGGGACACAGAGAAGCACCTGGAGACACCCACATCTGGCTGTGGCAGAGGGCAGCTGGATCCAATGCTGGGCATCACCCAGCCCAGCCCTCCCAGGAGCCACGTGGGGACTTCTGGAGCCTCCCGAATCCTCCCTGGCTCTGCCTGGCCTCTTACCATGAGGCTTTTCTTTATCCCTGTGGGCTCAGGGAGGACATGTCCTGTTTGTGCCTGGCCCCAGCAGCTGCTCTGCCCTGTTTGTGGCCTCTGCTGCTCTTCTCACGGAGCTCATCAGATCCTACAGACTGAACTTGCCCCCTCCCAAAACCTTCCTGTAATGAATGCCAGAGCTGATGGTTGGGCCAAGCAGCTCAGCTGAGACCCAACCCGGCCTGCTGAGCTCTGCTGAGTGTCCTGAGCGAGATGTGGAACAGCCCTGTGGAGCACTCTGCCACCCTGCAGCTCTACCAGGCAGATTTGCTGAGATTCTTACATTTTCGTGGAGTTTAAAAACTCAAAACTGAAGAACAAACAAAAAACCCACCACACTTTGGGCAAAATTTTCGAAGAAGGGGTAGGAAAGGAGCACCTTGGAGACCGTCCTGAGGACCTGTGCTGGTCCCACCTGTCCCTCCCTCACCCCTGTGGCTTTTGTGGTGTTGCATAAAGGGTTCATTGGGCACTGTGGTATCTGGGGAAGGATCCAGACAGTGAAAGGTGGATTAAAAATGTCATTCCTGCATCATTTCCTCCGGTTTTCCAGCCAAAGTTCCACCTGCTCCTCAAGGGTTTGGTCTCCCTGCTGTGACCCTGCCCTGATGGGACATTGGCCCTCACCGTGTGAGAGGGATGGAGACACTGATCCATCCAAACCTTCTTGTTGTGAAGCCCTCCTGGAAGAGCTTCTCTTGCCTGGGTGGGGCCTGTTTTACCTGTCCGGGGGGATCTGAACCCATCTGTCCCTCTGTGAGGGGGCACAACCCATTCCACCCACCAGCCCTGGTGGGAAGGCCCCAGTGAGCAAACCTTGGAGCGGCCAGGAAGAGCAGGAAGCTGAGGAGCAAACCAGGGCGAGGGCTCAGAGGAGAAGGGGCTGCAAGAGCTTTACCTTCATCGCTGATGTAGGCCTCGAAGTCAAAGGTGCTGTTCCCGGTGAAGTTCCCGGTGAAGTTCCCAGTGAAGTTCCCAGTGAAGTCATCCATGAAGTCGTAGAAGGTTGAGTTGACCAAGGTGTCGTTGTCCAGCCCCAAATCCTCCAGGAAGGTGCTGTTGGGGGGAGGCCACCGCACGCACTTCTGCCGGAGGTTGCCCATGAATAGCTGGAGGCCGATGAGGGCGAAGACGCTCAGGCAGAACACCGTGAGGATCATCACATCCGAGAGCTTCTTCACCGACTGGATCAGAGCCCCCACGATCGTCTTCAGCCCTGGGGGGAGGCGTCACCGCTGAGCTGATTGCTCCTGGGTTAATTGTGGGGAGCAGGCTGTGGTGTCCCCAGAAGGACACTCGAGTCACCACCGAGTTCTGTGCCCACATGGCACCCCAGCTGTGTCCCCACACAGGGCAGGGACCCCCAGAGCTGCCACCCTTGGTGCTGGTGACCTCCCCATCCCAGCCTTGGGGTATCCAAGCCAAAGCCTGCCCCAGCCTGGCAAACATCCATTCCTTTGGACTTTCTTTTTCCTCTAAATGCCACAATCTGGCATTTTTTTGTCCCAAATCACCAGACAAAAGTGGAACTTGGGGAAGTGTTGGAGTCCAAGATATTTGGAAAATCCCTCAAATTGCCCTGGGGGGTCCAGGACCCTCACTGGGAGCCCAAGAGGACACAGAGCCTTTGATTTGTGCCCACAGGAAAAGCTTCCAACACTTATGGATGAATTAAGAACATTAAAAATATAAGATAGATTCTAGTGTAGTTTATCACAGTGTGAAAATTTGTAGTTTTGGGTTTTGTAGTATGGAGGTAAAAGGGAAGCAAGATGGAGGTTTTTGGGTGTTCAGAGTTCTTTTACTCCATTTTCTGCTGTGACAGTGGCACAGAGACATTGGTGGAATAGATTTGAGGTAAGGGAAACGTGTTAAAAGTAGGTGATGGTTATTGGCACAGAATTATAAATATAGTATGTTTTAGCAGTTAATTGGGTGAAAAGTTTTTAAAACAGCTCTGCATTCTCGGTTTTGAGGTCTTGCAGCTGAAAATTTAGAGCACAATGCCCAGGTACAGGGTGGCTCTCTGAATTTGAGATAAGAACTTGAATAAACAACAAAAAAACCTGAAAACTGCAAGTCCAACTCCTTTTTATCTGCTATGGGACTTTGGCAGAAGAAGAAAAACCCCTGGTTTAGGGACGTGGCTGCGTCAGGGAAGCTCTTTGCTGGCCCAGCTGGATGATGCTGAGCACCTCTCCCAGCTCCAGAGAAGCCTCCATGGTCCGACTGCTATCCCCAGGTGGTTGGGAGCCCAGCTGGACCTTTCCTCCTGATCCCTTCAAGCTGGAAGATCCCTCATGGGCCCAAGTGGAGGTGACAAAGTGACACCTGCATCCAGATCAGCTCCAGCACCACTGTGCCCTCCCCAGAGGAGGCTCCTCCACACATCCTCAGTGGGACTTTTCCACGGAGGATGGATCCTGTCAACCAAGGTCTACATGGACGTCCCAATGTGGATCTTTAAAGCTTCTCTGAGCCCAGAGCTTTCTCACATGGAGAAATTCTCCAGGGAAATGATTTTTAGCCCTGTCCTCCTGCCAACTCCTTGTTCCCCAAACTATTTAGGTAAAATCCTGTTCTCCAAGGGCCTGACTGAGGTCAGATGTTCTAAACCATCTTATTTTTGCCACTGCTATTTCTGCAGAGCCCTTGGGGATGCCATTCCAGAGAGAAGCAGCAGTTTATGTTTTGCTCAATGCAATTTTTAGCCTGTTTGATGAAGGCAAAAAACATTCAAATGTGAACCCTCACGATCTGGAGCCTGCAGGGACACCTCAAGGAGTTATTCGCCACGAGGAATTTTCATTTTCAAAAATCAATCTCAGATTTCTGTGTGTTTGCACCAGGTGTTGAAAGCAGGGTGTTGAAACTCTATCAGATTTGGAAATCAGCAATCAGAGGGATTTGATAAGGTGCTCTTCACATGAGTCTGTGTGTTTTGGGTGATGTTAAACCAATGCCCATTAAATATCTCAGCCTCAGCACCAGAACAGACAACAAAACTGAGCCCACGGCTTCGAAAATGGAGTGATTTGGTTTATCAAACCCAAAAATCCACTGGGAGCACAAATACCCTTAATTCATCTCCAAGGAGCCTTTAACACATCCCATCTGCCTCTTCAGGGGCTGCCTTGGTGAGTGCAGCTCATGGTGTAAAATCAGCAGGACCTGACCCAAAATCCAAATTATGTGGAAAAGTTAAAATACCAAATACCTTATTTCCTCCTTTTTCTCTCGGAGCTGCCAAAAGAACAGGGAATTGCTGGGAACGGTGGGAATTACTGGGAACAGTGGGAATTGCTGGGAACAGTGGGAATTGCTGGAAATGGTGGGAATACCTGAGCTCAGGAGAAGGCACGGAGGGGACGCCCCTTCCCCAAATCCCACCTGGTATCACCGTGATGGTTTTCAAGGCACGGAGGACACGGAAGGTCCTGAGAGCAGAGATGTTCCCCAGGTCCACGAACTCGGTGATGTAGCTGTGGGACAGGAGAGGGAAGGGCTCCAGGGGCTCTGCCGGGAGCACTCCTCGTCCCTCCACATTTCCCTCCCGTCCTCCCCCGTCCCGCCGGACTCACGCCATGGAGATGACCATGAAGTCCAGCCAGTTCCACGGGTCACGCAGGAATGTGAAGTCGTCGATGCAGAAACCTCTCGACAGGATCTTGATGAGAGACTCGAAGGTGTAGATCCCAGTGAAGGCGTATCTGAAACGGGGCTGGTCACTCGGGGGAGCTTGCCAAGGTTTTGCCCTCCCAGTGGGAACATCTTGAGGGGTTTGGGGGTTGATGGGTTTTTGGGGTGTTTCAGCACTGGCAGAGGTTTTTACCCCACCTCGTTAGGGGGGTTGGGACATCTCGAGGTACCAATCCCTCTGGTGACCATTCTGTGCCACCTCTGTCCCTGCTGCTGTCCCACCACCCCCACGGTCTCTGTAAAGCCCTGCAGAGACCTGACTGTGCAGAACCATGGCAGGAAATGCTGCATTTCCCCTCTCCCCTGGGCTGTCCGTGGTCCCTGGACAGGTGGATCAGCTCTCCAGACTGTCAGTGCTGACCCAGCCTGGCCCAGCCTGCTCTTCAGGGCTCTCCTGACATGGGCACCCCACCAGATTTTGGGCAGCTTTGAAGCGTTCTCACACTTCAGTGTCCAATGCAGAGCATGGACATCCCTGCTGAGGGCCACCAGCACCTCCCAGTGACACCTCTCCTGCTCTGAAGGGTGCCTGGATCCCCCTCCCCTCTCTCAGCCTTGTTCTTGTCCCTCCTGAGGGACACTGCCAGGCTGGGCTGTCCCCGTGGCCGGGGGAGGTCTCAGGACTCACTCCACGTTCTTGGACCACGCCGGGGGGTTGCTCATTGTCATAAACACGCAGTTGGTTAAAATGGTGATCATGATGAACATGCTGAATAATTTAAAACCTGGTCAAGGACAAATGCTCTGGATGGTGCCTGGATCCCTCCTTCCCACGCTCAGGAAGCCAAGTGCCCTCGTTCCTCGTGCCCTGGCTGCCACCTTGGTCCCTCACCCTGCCCTGCCCCTCGTGCTGCTCTCCCACCTCAGTCCTGTACTCACTTCCCTCTTTTCCTCTCTGCTCCTGTGTGTGGTCCCTGTCCCTGTCCCTGTCCCTGTCCCTGTCCCTGTCCCTGTCCCTTCCCTTCCCTTCCCTTCCCTTCCCTTCCCTTCCCAGCCCCACGGCACTGTCTCTGCCTCCCTTTTTGTCCCCTCTGCTCCTTCCTCTCCATCACCTTGAGATACAGCTTTCCCTTGCTTTCCAAGTCTCTCCAGACCTCAAAAACCTCCAGCCACTTTCTAGAAAGTTCTACCATTTAGGCTTAGACCCCTCTGCCACAAAACCTCCCTCTTTTCCTCCTCCCTCCTGGCCATGAAACCCCAGTGCCACCAGAGCTCTGCTGGGATCACTTCCCACCCATCCTGCAGTGCCCCTCGAGCTCTTGGGCTCCTCTCCTGCCTTTCCCTCTCTGTGCCTGTTCCTCTGCTTCCCTTTCCCAAAGCCTCCTTGGAGCTCCCCTGCTCACCCATTTCCCAGTGGGACCAGATCCCCTGACCCACAAACACTTCCCTTCCTTCCCAAGTCTCTTCTCAAAACCCTTCAGCCTCTCCCTGAGAAGCTTCACCACTTGGGCTTCTTCCCTTCTCCATCCAAACTGATTCCTCCCTTCTCCAGCCAAGAGTGAGCTCTTGGTGCCACCGAGGTGCCCCTCAGGCACCAACCCCTCGGACCAAAGCCCTGGAGAGCAGCTCCTGCCTGTGCTGGGGGCTCGGGAGGTTTCCTCACCACACCACCATGAGCCCCTTGCCTCGCCCCTCTGCTGGGGCTCTTTGGACTCAGAACACCAGGGCTGGACCTGGCCGTGGTGCAGCATCCCGGAGATCAAGGATATGAATGGATGAGGACTTTGATGGCTCCTCTGCGGATGGGGTGGAAGGGCCCCAGCATGTAGAGGGCAGGGGTGGCCGAGAAGCGGAAGATGGACTTGCCCTTGTTGAGGACTATGAATGTCTGTGGAGAAAAGAGAGGAGGGGGTGGATTATTCCTTCTGCACCCCCCAAAACACCACGGACCAAGGGCTGCCTTCAGAGGGGAGATCTCAGCGTGTTTGGAGATCCAAAGGCTCGGAGATGCTCTCTGCTTTGGAAGAGAAGCAACTGCAGCAGTCTGGGGTGGTGGGTCACCAGGATGGGCTCAGGTGAGCCCGGTGGAAAGCACAGGAGGTCCCTGCTTGGGTCCTGCGCTTGGGACTTACACCTGAGGCCAAGCCCACCGTGGGAAAACCCTGCCCCTCACCTTCTTGTCCTTGTAGAAAGGGTCCAGGTCCTCCAGGGGGGTCCCGATCAGCTCCAGGGGTGGGTCACCATAGATGAGGGGCAGGTTCTTGCCGGCTTCCAGGTCGCTGCTGGGCTTGACCTCCTCTTCCTCGGGCATCTCCACCTGCTGCCGCTTTATCCGGAGCGCCTCGGCCTCGGCCATGCGCTGCTCGATGGCGGCCAGCGAGGCCGGCGTGAAGGGGCGCAGGTTTTCGGGGCCCGGGATGTGCGGCAGGCCTGCCATCCTCTCATTCTGCTTCCGGGCCAGCCGCGCCCAGCCTGAGGGGACAAGGGGCTGAAACACCTGCCCAGGACATCCTGGGGGCACTTGTGGCAGTTGGTGGCATTCGGTGGCAGGATCTCAGTGGGTTTTAGCGAATGGGTCTATGGCAGAAGTATTGGGCTCTCAGGGAAGGTTATCGTGCATGGATCACAGAGCTCCTCCCAGGCCCCCATTCCCATTTGGAGCTGGGAAAGGAGCTCAGGCTGGAGCAAAGGAGGCTCAGGGGGACCTTGTGGCTCTGCACAACTCCCTGACAGGAGGGGACAGCCGGAGGGGGTCAGGCTCTGCTCGCAGGGAACAGGGACAGGACAAGGGGACACAGCCTTAAGCTGCACCAGGGGAAGTTTAGGCTGGACATCAGGAGGAATTTTTTCCCAGAAAGACTGGACACTGGAAGGGGCTCCCCAGGGAGGAGGTGGAATCACCACCCCTGGAGGTGTTTAAGGGAAGCCTGGGTGTGGCACTGAGTGCCATGGTCGGGTGACAAGGGAGTGTTGGGTCATGGATTGAAGACCTCAGAGGTCTTTTCCAGCTGTTCTAAGTGCACATTGTATTGTTGGCTTTTTGCAAATATTAAAATGAATGTCATATGTATAATGTAAGAAAACGAAGTGGCATGGATATAGTTTGTTTTAAAAAGTAGTGTGATTTCTTAAGATTATATCATATGTAGAATGTTTCTTTATGTAGTTAACTCAGGATAGCAAAGATAAGCAAGGAAGTTCCCCACATTCCTGGACCATCTGGTTGAAGATAACATTGACAGGCCTGAGGCTCTAGAAGGAAGAACCTATCGATCAGAACATGGAACATAGAATGACCAAAGGATGTGGTCAGCAGAACTGGACTACAATGGATTATCAAATTTCAAACAGACCTGCAAGAAGGAAATAGTGACAGGATAGGGAGGACTTGAAACCCAAGAGATACCAAAAAAAGAATAGCTAAATGATGCATAGAAATCTATGAATATGTTTGATACTTGGGCATTTAACAGAAGAGGTTTGTTAGCTAAGGTGTGCCCCTGGCATCATGCCAAGCACCAGGCCCTATTAACTCTTTGCTTTATTTCTGTCTCCTATTGTCCTTTTTATTAAACCCCTTATTAAACCTTTTAAAATTTTACCAGGAGTGAACCTCGTTTTTCACACCAACCTCACTAATTCTGTGACTCTGTGATTGACTCCACCTCCAGTCAGGAGGCAGCCCCAGGCTGGGACACCTGCTGTCCCTGTCACCTCCTGGCTGTGTCACACCCACGATTTCACAACCCAAACGTGGTTGTTCAACACAACCAAACACCTTGGGAAGCAGCAGCCCTGCTCCAGCTGCCTCCCCTTGGCACGGCATCGATGCCTTTGCTCCTGCAGGACCTGTGGTGCCCTGAAGAAGAGGTTCCTCAGCCAGAGGAGCTGGGTCCTGCAGGGTCCTGCAGGGCTATGGCCCTGGCAGAGCTCCCAGCCAAGGAACCTGCACTGCTGGGTGGCTCTGCTCCCAGGAAGGGGTTAAAGGCTTCTCCTGAGCCGAAGAGTGAAGCAGTGACAGCACTTTTGGATGTTACAGGGATCAGGATGGCTTCCCAGAGGGGACAGGGTGGGCAGGTTAGGAGAGGCGAGGATGTTCTACTGCACAGAAAGGGCTGCAGACAGGGAAGTGTGGAGGGCAGGAGTGGCTGCACCTGGGGGACTTGGCTGCGCCTGGGGGATGTGGCTGCACCTGGGGGACTTGGCTGCGCCTGGGGGATGTGGCTGCACCTGGGGGACGTGGCTGCCGTGCCCCGGGAGAGGTGGAGATGCTGGCAGAGGCTTCCCCAACACCCCAGAGGTTCTTGCTTTGGGCCCCTGTGGTTGATAATGTCCCAAAACCACCAAATGGTGTGGGATACGAGCCCAATATTCCATAAAACTCCACCCTGCTTCTTGTGGACCCTGGGAGAGCTGTGCCTCTGTGCCTCATCCCCCCCAAACCCAGCAGCCCACTGGCAACCCAAAGGTTTCTGTGATGCTGCCAAGCTCCTGCCCACAGAGAACCTCCACGATCAGTCCTGCCCACACCCCCAGCCCTGCTGAGGAACCCTCAGCCCTTTGGGATTAGGGAGAACTGGGAATTTACAGCCCTGATCGGAAAAGAGACCCTGGAAATGGAGCTGGGAAAGGAGCTCAGCCTGGAGCAAAGGAGGCTCAGGGGGGACCTTGTGGCTCTGCACAACTCCCTGACAGGAGGGGGCAGCCGGGGGGGGTCAGGCTCTGCTGGCAGGGAACAGGGACAGGAGGAGAGGGAACAGCCTCAGGCTGGGCCAGGGGAGGTTTAAATTGGATATTGAGAAAATTTCTTAATGGAAAAGTTGGCCAGACTTTGGAACAGGCTGCCCTGGGCAGGGGGGGAGTGCCCATCCCTGGAGGGGTTTAACACTGTGTGGATGTGGCACTTGGGGACAGGGGTCAGTGATGGCCTGGGCAGTGCTGAGGATGGTTGGGCTGATGATCCCAGAGGGCTTGAAAGATTCTTTAGTTCCATCTGTTTTAGGGAGAGTTTTGAACAGGGTTATTTAATGGCACAAACTGAGTCAGGTCTCTGCCAAGTGGAGCCTGGCCCCAGCCCAACCTGTGCAAAGCAGAGCCCAGAGCAGGTCCTCCATGGCGGGAGGATGGACCACGGAGGTGGGACCTCATCAGCAAACAAAAAGGGAATTTTGGCCCCCAGGTGTCTCTGGGAGGGGACAGTGCCCGGGCAGGGGGACAGAGGTGCCACCAGTGCTGCTCCTCATGGAGTTCTCTGGACTCACACCCAGTTCCTGCTCCACTTGAGCAGCTCTGGGACTTTCCCCTCGACAGCAGGGGGCTCAAAAAAGCCCAAAAGCACAGGGCTGTGTCTGGCTGCATCACCCCAAATCCCACTGGGATCACAGAACTCCTCCAGCCGGAATGGATCCATCGGGATCGCCGAGCCCAGAGGGAGCAGCACCCACAGAACCCACGGGGGCCCTTCCCACCTCGTCTCAGGCAGCTCAGTTCGTAGCGCAGTGCCTGATTATTCCTGAGCTGAGAATGTGCAGGATTTCGAAAGTTTGAGAAATGTGCTTTTATTCTCATTTAAGCAGATCATCCTACTAAGCAAGCAAAGGTTCACCTGAAGAATATTCTAAAAGGGATAAGATGGGGAGCTCGCAGGAGCTCGCTGCTCCGGGCAGCCTCAGTTTCCCTGGAGGTGAGGATTTGGAGAGCTCTCGGGACCATCCCGTGCCCTGAGCTGTGCCGGAGCGCTGCTGTCCCACCCTCAGCGCAGGCTCTGTGCTTTCCCGGAGCTCCCTCCCGGTGCTGCCGCTCCGGTCCCCGGCGCTGTCCCCGCTCTGGAGGTGGCTCTGCCTCCAGCTGCCGCCAGCGATCAGCGCCGGGCTCGGGTTTCGGCAGCCCCATGACTCTGCTCATTCCTGTCCCGGCGGGAGCCGGAGGAGCAGCCCCAGCGCTGCTTCTGCCCGTGTTCCCTCTCGCTGTGGCCGGGCTGGAGCCACCGAGCCGCTCCCGAGGCGATGGAGCAGCACTGGCAGCGCCAGGAGCGGGGCTGGCATCACCGAGGGAGGTGCTGCGGCAGGGCAGCGCTGCCTGACATCGCACCGGGAGGCTCAAAGGAGGTGTCGTGCCCGGCATGGGAATTCTTCGTGGGTTTTTGGGGTCTTTTGCGGCTCCTGGTCCTGCTCTGACCCCTTTGGGGCTGCCCAGAAAGGGTGGGATGGTTCCAGATCCCGCACACCACAGTCCCAAAGCCACCAGCATCTCTGGGTGCTTCCCAGATTCGGAACCAAAGGCGAGCCCAGGCTCCGTGAGGGGCCCAGCCCAGCACCCCTCTGCCCCAGTGCGCCCAGTCCCACACCAGTGCGGGTACATGGCCCTGTCCCCCCAGCCCAGGGGAAGGGTCCTGCCCTGGCACAGCCCCCCTGCCATGGGGACAGGAGGAGCAGCCCCTGCCCCCGGCCTGGCACATCCTGGCACATTTTTAGCAGCTCCTATAAATAACCCGGATCAAACTCTTTGCGCCTCCATAGGTAAAGGCAGTTCAGGCCCAGTGACAGGTGCTGCCCTGGGCACAAATCGCCCTCAGGGCTCTGACCCAGCTCTCCAGGACCTGAGTCCTCCAAGAGTCCCTGATTAAGGAATTTCTCTGCCCCATCAGCTTTCCCACTGGAAAATCAATCACTTCAAATCTCTACAAAGCACTGATTTATTTGCCTCTGAAATTCTGGCCACCCAGCTAAGCTGAGTGACTCCTTTTGCAGTGACACAGGTGAGCTGCAGCTCTGGGACACTGCCCATGGTGAGTCCTGGATGAGCACCTCAATCCCCCAGTTCCTGCACCAGGAATTACCAGCAGGGAACTGGGAGCAGCCCCAGGCTCAGGAGTGCCTGGGCTGCACTTGGAGAGAAATTCAGTTCCCCCTGATATTTTTGCTGTGCTGAGGCCACAGGAAGGAACTGGGCTCCAAAATGACAGGGCTGGTTTGGGAGCTCCCAGGGATGCTGTGTAAGGGGTTCTGGATAACCAGGACAGAGGGTGGCAGGTCCTGCCTGAGGCTGCTGGAAAGGTCATCCCTTCCAGGCACTTCCTTCCTGCCCAGAACATAACCTCCTGTGGGCTGGGGAAGAGGGGGA
>VZRF01014394.1:24912-38831 GCA_013396875.1 Vireo altiloquus | reverse complement strand
GTCCCCCTCCTCCTCCTCCTCACAGCTCAGAGCTGTTTTCTCTGGGACAGGACAGGACTCTGGCCTGAGGCATAAACACCTCACTGTTCACACCACCCATAAATTGGCTTTCTGCAGGTAATGACTGCGACCTTTCCACTTTAAACCTTCGAGCAAGGTGGGTTAAATGTAAATTAAATGTGTAGGACAGATGCTGAAAAACAGAGCAGTGTTCCCTGTGCCAACAGCGTGGGCTGTGCCTTGATTCAAATTAGGCTAAAGAGGCACGAGCAGAAAACAGGAGAGCAGGGAAATGTCAGACATGTCAGGGGAGCAGGAGAATAAGCTGGGGCTTCCCAAAAGTGCAGGTAGCAAATTAATTCCAAGTGCAGGTAACGAATGGGGAGTGTTGGGTGTGAGAGAGTCTGGCACCAGAGATGTGACAGGGAGCGAGGAGCTCCCTCAGGGACAGAGCTGCTCCTGGAATCTGCTCCTGGAATCTGCTCCTGGGCCTCGTTGAAACTCAGGGCTGCACCACAGAGAGCTTTAGCCATGGGTGGCTGAAATTTTAGAAATTTATTAAACAAAGCAAACGCAACGATTGGAGATTTAATTTGGGTGTCTTGCCCTGGCACAAAGCAGACACAGCACTGAGTTTGGCTCAGCTATTATGCAGCCAGATAGGGCTCGAAGGTTGTGACACCACATTTTGTGCCCCTCAAACCTTGCCCATCACCTCCCCCAAATCCTCCCCTTCAGGTCGAGGTGAGTGGCTGGAGGTTGGGTTGGTTGTTCCTGTTGGCTCCTCACTTGTTCCAAGCTGTCTTGGGGCACCTTCCAGGCTTCACCTTCATCCAATGATCCTCTCACATTTATCCCTTTATAAAACCTTGCTTTGACTCTTCCTTTGGTCTTCCAGAACATTCCAACTCTCCCCATCACTTGCATACTTTATTAACCCAAACCATAACTGTTATCAACCTTACTGACAAGGAAAAATCGAGGTATTAACCAACCCAACCACAACTGTCCCAAACTCTTAATTCCCCTCAACAATTCATTATCCTAGTAAACAATAATCAGTACTACCCATTAGCCATGACTCTCCTTATTAATTAATCATCAGGTGCGAAAGCCAATTCCAGCAGCCTGGTTTTTGGCAGTAACCATCTGCCCTGACTGACACCCAGAGGGTGTAAAAGGCCTTGCAGGAGCCCCGAGAGCACCCAGCACTGCTGTTCGTTGTTTCATGGGAAGACAGATCATCACTTGTGTTCTCCAAAAGGAGGCTCTGGGGGGACCTTGTGGCTCTGCACAACTCCCTGACAGGAGCAGGTTGGACACCAGCAGGAATTTCTCCATGAAAAGGGTGACTGAGAACTGGAATGGGCTGCCCAGGGCAGTGGCAGAGTCATCATCCCTGGAGGTGCTCAAGAAAAGCCTGGATGTGGCACTGAGTGCTCAGCTCTGGGTCACAAGGGGGTGTTGGGTCACAGCTTGGACTCGATGATCTCAAAGGTCTTTTCCAACCCAGCTCATTCTGTGGTTCTGAGATTCTGCATTCAGCACCACAGCCCTGGCACAGCCAAGTGTCCCCTCGGGAGCACTGTGGTGGCACAGAGTGTCCCACAGAGATGGCACTTTGGGCTCCTCAGGGTGGCCATCACCCAACTGGGATTCTGTGTCCAGCACCGCAGCCCTGGCACAGCCGGGTGTCCCTTCAGGGAGCTCCTGTCCACCCCACCGAGCTCCTGACACAGCATGTCCCACAGAGATGGCACTTTGGGCTCCTCAAGGTGGCCATCACCCAGCTGGGATTCTGTGTTCAGCACCACAGCCCTGGCACAGCCAAGTGTCCCCTCAGGAGCACCAGGCACAGAGTGTCCCACAGAGATGGCACTTTGGGCTCCTCAGGGTGGCCATCACCCAACTGGGATTCTGTGTCCAGCACCGCAGCCCTGGCACAGCCAAGTGTCCCCTCAGGAGCACCGGGCACAGAGAGTCCCACAGAGATGGCACTTTGGGCTCCTCAGGGTGGCCATCACCCAGGTAGCAACCTCAGGGAGAAACATCTGGAATTCCTCCTGCGTGTCAATCTCTGCCTGCTCCTGGCGCAGACCTGATGGTGACACACACAGCCCAGGGCTGCCCCTGGGCTCCCCACACTCACCAGGGCAAAGTTTGCCCCAGCAGCCCCACAGCTCCCAGCCCCACTTCTCCTGCCCAGTGTTTGCTCTCCATCCCTGCTCAGCCCTTTCAAGCCCTGTTATCTCGAGGTGAGGCCCTCCCACGGCACCCTCGTGCCTGAGCAAAGCTGCAGCGATCTGATAACAGATAAGGGCAGTGCCAGCCCCGTTCCCAGCCCAGCAGGCACAGCCAAGCCTGCCCTGCTCGCCTGTGGGTCGGGCCAGGCAAAGTAGGGCACTGTGATACCAGAAACGGGCCCAGCCGCTCAGTATCTGCTGATACCGAGCTATTTATTTAGTGATAAATAAACTAATGGGCCTGACAGTCTGGAAGGACGTGCTAATACCTGTAAATTTCCATTTCTCAGCTTGCAGAGAGTCCCGAATGGTTTGGGTTGAGAAGGGACATTAAAACCCAGCCAATTCCACCCCCTGCCATGGGCAGGGACACCTTCCACTGTCCCAGGTTTCTCCAAGACCCATCCAGCCCAGCCTGGGACACTTCCAAGGCTGATTTGCTGGTGCATCTCCATCCCCCCAGGTCTGAGTCCTCCCTCTGCAGCAGATTTGTGGACCAAGAACTTCCCTCCCTCTGGAGCAGAAGATGCTCAGGTGGCTTTTTGGGTGAAACTGATGCTGCAGCCTCCACACCTTCTGTGACTGCACAAACCAGCTCTCACCAGACTCTCTGACCTCCTCTCTTGCAGTCCTGGTGATGAGAAATGATGTAGAGCTTTGGGTTTCAGGAAGGAGGCCATGTCCTGGAATATCCAAAATCCAGAGCTGTGGAGATGCCCTGGTGTGCAAAGGGGCAGGGTTGAGGCTGGACCATGGCTCCAGGAGAGGACATCTTTTGAGAAGGTGCCCAAACCAATCAGGTCTCACCGGTTTGCCTTCCTTGGAACAACAGAGAGAATGTTCAGAGTGGGAATTACCCTGAGGTTTGGGAATTACCCTCTAGGCTTGGGACAAGCTGTTCTTGGGGCCAATTTCCTGGACAAAGCCCTGCAGGGAAGGCACCAAGTGTGCCCAGGAAGGATCCTGGCTCATGGAATTGCACTTCTGCTCTTAGAAATCCTGCTCCTGAATTCCCCCCCATTTCCTGGAATATCCAGGAAATGCAGAGCTGTGGAGATGCCCTGGTGTGCAGAGATGCAGGACTGAGCCTGGATTTTGGCTCCAGGAGAGGACATCTTTTGAGAAGGTGCCCAAACCAATCAGGTCTCACTGGTTTGCCTGTTAGGGCTGTTTCATCTCATTCAGTTAAGAATTAATTTCAGGGGAAATGAGGCTCAGCTGTTCCTGGGTAGAAAGGCCTCCAGTGACTGACCCATCCTGCTGACTCAGCAGTTCCCTGGGCCTTATGCAAATGCACATTCCTGAGTGCTGACCTGCCTGATCCTGACACTGCCCTCATTTATCAATAAATACCTTCCTTTAATCTTTGCTCCGCTGTTCCTTCTAATGCTTTGTAATAAATATTTTCATTTGCGCTCCATTCAGGAAAGTTGAAACTCTCATCACAGGATGATGAAATCTCGTGGGACTTTTGATACAATTGCAGAAGGACAAACCTCATTTTATGGCTCCCTCCCAGCAGCAGATGAGTGATTTATTGCTCTCCTTCCTGAAACCCAAAGCTCTACATCACTTTTCATCACCAGGACTGCAAGAGGAGGTCAGAGAGCCTGGTGAGAGCTGGTTTGGGCAGTCACAGAAGGTGTGGGGGCTGCAGCATCAGTTTCACCCAAAAAGCCACCTGAGCAGCTTCTGCTCCAAAGGGAGGGAAGTTCTTGATCCACAAATCTGCTGCAGAGGGAGGACTCAGACCTGGGAGCATGGAGATGCACCAGCAAATCAGCCCTGGAAGTGTCCCAGGCTGGGCTGGATGGGGCTTGGAGAAACCTGGGACAGTGGAAGGTGTGAGGAGAAAATTCAGAGCAGGATTTCTGAGAGCAGCAGTTCAGTTCCACCAGGAGAAGGTGTAAAACACCAGGCAGGTGAAGCTGAGGACAGCCAAGAACGCTGGCAGCACTCCCTCGTGGGCCAGGATCTCCTGGGGATCTCCCAGTGCAGCTTTAGTTATTCCATCCTGCTGGACTGGGTGCAGGGAAAATAGGAATTTTACAGCTTTGCCTGAGCAGCAGCTCCTCAAACCTTGGGCTGTGAGCACCCATGGGACCACTCTGGGTGTGTTAAATCAACTTAGATTTGGCCTGAAGGGTGTTTGAACCAACACCACCCTTGGGAGTTGAAATGTAATAACTTTGTCTCGAGGAGCAGCCCTGCACTGGATGTGCTTCCTCCTCTGCCACTTCTCTCCAGGAGCAGCCATCACCCTGCTGGATCCCTGGCTAAGTGTCACCCACGCTGCATTTCCAGCACATGGATCCTTCCTGGGCACACCTGGTGCCTTCCCTGCAGGGCTTTGTCCAGGAAATTGGCCCCAAGAACAGCTTGTCCCAAGCCTAGAGGGTAATTCCCAAACCTCAGGGTAATTCCCACTCTGAACATTCTCTCTGTTGTTCCCTGACTGAAGAAGGCAAACCGGTGAGACCTGATTGGTTTGGGCACCTTCTCAAAAGATGTCCTCTCCTGGAGCCATGGTCCAGCCTCAGTCCTGCATCTCTGCACACCAGGGCATCTCCACAGCTCTGGATTTCCTGGATATTCCAGGAAATGGGGGGAAAATTCAGGAGCAGGATTTCTAAGAGCAGAAGTGCAATTCCATGAGCCAGGATCCTTCCTGGGCACACTTGGTGCCTTCCCTGCAGGGATTTGTCCAGGAAATTGGCCCCAAGAACAGCTTGTCCCGAGCCTAGAGGGTAATTCCCAAACCTCAGGGTAATTCCCACTCTGAATGTTCTCTCTGTTGTTCCCTGACCGAGGAAGGTCTAAGGATTTGGGAGACGCAGCCTTTCCAAATCCCTGTGGCTTCTCTTGCCATCTCAGCAGTTCGGAGAAGAGCTGAAGTGTCACACACAGGCTCTAAAACACCTCCCCCACCTCAAACCCTTCATTTTTAACCCTCTGATTGATTACCAAGCCAATCTGATTGATTACCAAGCAGAGCCCATCAAAGCTGGACTCATTTTATAGCTCCACTAAAGCTCTGCAGCCTCGCGAGGCTCCAGGGGTGATTTCCAACCTCTGCTCGTTGATGTGCCATCCCTGGGCCTGGGGCAGGGGCACACTGCCCCTTCTGCTCCGGGTGCTGTCCCCAGGCTGCAGCTTGGAGTTAAGCACAGCTCAGTGCTCAGTCTGGGCCAGCAGCACGTGGCTGGTCCTGGCCAGGGCCACAGCAAGGCCCAAAGGGAATGGGCAGTGGTGCCATGGAAAGGGATCTCTGTGTCCCAGTGCTGCACTGATGGGCTGATCCCCAGAGCAGGGGACATTCCCTGGGCAGGCACCATCACCATCACAGAGTCACAGAATGTCCTGAGCTGAAGGGACCCACAAGGACCATCCAGTCCAGACCTGGCCCTGCCCAGAACCCCCAACAACCCCACCCTGGGCATCCCTGGCAGCGCTGCCCAAACGCTCCTGGAGCTCTGGCAGCCTCGGGGCCGTGCCCGTTCCCTGGGGAGCCTGGGCAGTGCCCAGCACCCTCTGGGGGAAGAACCTTTCCCTGAGCTCAGCCTGAGCCTGCCCTGGCCCAGCTCCAGCCCTTCCCTGGCTCCTGTCCCTGTCCCAAGAGAAGAGATCAATGTCTGCCCCTCCTCATCCCCTCCTGATGAGTAAATGTAGGAGTCTCCCCTCATTCTCCTCTCCTCCAGGCTGGACAGACCACGTGGCCTTGGTTGCTCCTCATGCAGCTTCCCCTCAAGGCTGATCAACTTCTTTGTTGCCTTCCTTTGGATGCTCTCTAATAGTTCAGTGTCTCTCTGATGCCCAAACCTGCTCACAGCATTCGAGCTGAGGCTGCCCAGCCCAGCCCAGAGACAGCAGCAGTTTCCACTCTCACGCTGCCCAAACAATTCACCTTTCTGCAGTCCTCCCTTCTCCATCTCTTCCTCCGCTGTTTATTTCTCACTCCATCCTGTAGTCCTGGCAGTGTGATAAAACCAACCGGAATATTCTTCTCTGGACAACAATGCTGACATTTCTGAAATCATGTCATGAGCTGTGGTGCCACAACTTCAGCCTTTAATCAGGTTTCTCAGTTTTCCCACCCTTCATTTCCAAAATAGGAACCACCAAGTCCATTCAAGGGGATTGTGAGAAAACTGGAAAGCTCTGAATGCAGAAAAAAAGTCTGGCAGCAACAGGCCCAGATTGAAAGGAATTTCTGATTGACAACTTCCCCATTGCACATGATATGCACAAGGCTGAAGTTCAGATCAGAAGAATGGTTTTGCTTTCATCCTTGAATTGCACAATAATGAAATCTTCCAGCTCTTGCCATCCCTTGAGCTGTTTCTGATGAAGCTGCACTAAAATCTGTCAGTCCAAATCAGAACTGTCTGTTACAGGAACTGCAGGGAAATAAAGAGAATTCATCTGAGGCTCCTCACATCAGCTCCCCTCACTCAGCAAAGATTTGTAAATCCTAAACCACTGCTCACGGCTCTGCCCAGCTGAGCTGTTTCTTCTCCTCTCATCCTCCTCCCCAGGCAGATCAGAGCCCTGCAGGGCTGGATGGAAATTCCAGGACAGGACCTCCAGGCTGTCAGAGTGAGTTGGAGGAGCACCAAGGCTGCAGACCCAACACTGGAGGGGATGTGTGGTTCCCGCACAGGCCCAGCTCTGTCACTGGCAGGAGGATCACACTCAGGTCTTTCCCATCTCATCACAAGAAGGTTTTCTTCCACAGCATCCCAGGCTCAGTTCTGCAGCAAATATTTCTGTTTGTCTTTTTACAGAATCCCAGAATGGTTTGGGTGGGAAGGGGCCTTAAATCCCACCCAGAGCCACCCAGGGACCTCTCCCACTGTGCCAGGCTGCTCCCAATGTCCAGCCTGGCCTTGGGCACTGCCAGGGATCCAGGGGCAGCCACAGCTGCTCTGCCAATTCCATCCCAGCCCTGAGCCACCCTCCCAGGGAACAATTCCTCCCTATTATCCAATCTAGATCTATCTTATCCAGTCCAATCTATCTAAATTTTCTCAGGTATTATTCTTATATTTTTCCTTTTTTTATTAATTCTCTTTTAGAGCTTTACAGATAAAAATCCTTTTATTATTTATTTTTTTAAGTCACCGTTCCAGTGGTGTCTGCAGCAGGCTGGGGAAAGGCTTCAGGTGTGTTTTGTGATTTTGTGATTCTGTGTCTGGCACAGCTCAGTCTGGGGTTTCTCCTCCCTGCCTGGGTTCCAAAAGGATGCTTTTCATTCCCATTTCATTCCCCATGCTGGGAGCTGTGAAGGATCCTGCTGCCTCCTTCCCCACCTGCCTGATTCCCAGACAGGAAAATATCTGATTTTAACCTTATCCTGCTTGAAGTTTCTTTACTCTCAGTGTTCCACCAACTCCCAGACTGACACACCAATTCTCCCACCCTTCAATGTCAACTGCTCATTAGAATTCCTGCTCAGAGCATTGCCAGAGCCGAGTCCTGCCCCTGCCAAGGGCGCCCTGACTGAGCTGTTTGTGGGAGTGCAGCTCCCTCCCCTTTGGCACAGTGCCCGCGGTGACACCTCCTGTGTGCTCCTCCAAACTGCCATGGGAAGCAGAGTGAGCTTCCAGGGATGGAACTGGCCTGGGTTCCCATCCCTGAGCCCCGAACAGGACAAATGGTGGCAAGAGTCAGCATCACTGGGAAATCTCATCCCTGAGCCCTGAATGGGACAAATCATGGCACAAGTCAGCATCACCAGGGAATCTCATCCCCGAGCCTTGAACAAAAATGATGGCACGAGTCAGCATCATCAGGGAATCTCATCCCAGTGCCCCAAACAGGACAAATGATGGCACAAGTCAGCATCACTGGGGAATCTGATCCCTGAGCTCCAAACGGGACAAATGATGGCATGAATCAGCATCACTAGGGAATCTCATCCCAGAGCCCTGAACAAAAATGATGGCACAAGTCAGCATCACCAGGGAATCTGATCCCAGTGCCCTGAACGGGACAAATGATGGCACGAGTCAGCATCACTGGAGAATCTGATCCCTGAGCCCTGAACGGGACAAATGGTGGCACGAGTCAGCATCACCAGGGATCTCATCCCAGTGCCCTGAAAAAAAATGATGGCACGAGTCAGCATCACAGGGAAATCCTTTGGTCTTTCCCAGTAACTGATCTGTTCTGCAGGGTCTTTGTCAGAGCCCTCAGCCCCCTCAAGTCCTGGCTGACGAAAGACCTCCTTGAACTGCCTCCTCCAGCTGGGTGACAAGCTTTGTGTGAGATCTGGTGGCTGCAGGAGACAACAAAACGTTTCTAGGATGATTATCAAGCTTTCCACTGCATAAATCCTGATTTATCTCCTTGGGGATGGATATGGTTTGTGAGCCAGAACAGGGCAGCTCCTGATTTAGGCACACAGAACTGACACAGATGAGGAAAAGGCAAATAAATCTGGAGCCAGATCCCACTGATGTCAAAGGGCAGCAGATCCTTTCCTGCTCCACGCTGGGTGTCATCATTGCCGAGGTGCAGCCTGGCCCTGCCTCCCCTGGAGCCTCGGGGAGGAATTGTCAGACACATGTGGTAACCTCTGCTGCCCTACAATGAACTCACACACTGAGGGCTGCTCTCACCTACCACCTGTGTGACCCCTGCACCTCCCCCAGTGACCCACTGAGGTCACCTGGACCTCAGTCTGACCCCTGAACCTGCCCTGGTGTCACCTGGTGTCACCTGGACCTCAGTGTCACCCCTACACATCCCCTGGTGTCACCTGGTGTCACCTGGACCTCAGTGTCACCCGGACCTCAGTGTCACCCCTGCACCTCCCCTGGTGTCACCTGGACCTCAGTCTGACCCCTGCACCTCCTCCCCTGGTGTCACCTGGACCTCAGTCTGACCCCTGCACGTCCCCTGGTGTCACCTGGACCTCAATGTGTCCCCCACACATCCCCTGGTGCCTGGAATCCAGGGCAACTCTGCTTCGGTGCCTTTCTGGAAAAAACACAACCAGGGGTCTTAGAGAGCAGAACCCATCCCAGCCTCTCCCCGGATCCAAAATCCACGGAGCGAGCTGTGACTCAGAGCCCAGCGTGCCGGGACCGAGCCTCTCGCCCTGCAGCAGCTCCTGCCCTTCCCATGGTGGTCCCCACGTGCTCCTGGCGCGTCCTGGGAGCTGCCAGTGGGGTCTGGGGATGGCACAGGTATGGGGACAGGACTGTCCCAGTGGGGCCTGGGGGGGGCACAGCTCAGTTACGGGGACAGGACTGTCCCAGTGGGGCCTGGGGGGGGCACAGCTCAGTTACGGGGACAGGAGTGTCCCAGGGGGGTCTGGGGGTGGCACAGCTCAGTTATGGGGACAGGACNGCACAGGTATGGGGACAGGAGTGTCCCGGTGGGGTCTGGGGGTGGCACAGTTATGGGGACAGGACTGTCCCAGTGGGGTCTGGGGGTGGCACAGCTCAGTTATGGGGACAGGACCCTGCCAGTGGGGTCTGGGGGTGCTTGGTGTCCCTGTGGGACTGTGGAACCTCCCCAAACCTCTGCAGTTTGTGTGAGCAGGGTGAGGCTTCCCTCAGGGCACATTTCTGTGTCCAGGCCTGAGGCACCATCTCTGATGGCCTGGTACAATTTCCCTCTTCCAAACTGCTGCTTTGGGGTCAGAAAGAGAGCATCCAGTCACATCCCCTGGCCCAGTGCCCCTCTCTGCAGGCTCCACCTGCACTGGGCATTTGGGGACACTGGGCACCATCCTTTCCCAGCAGAGTGTGTGCTCAGGTGTGGAATTCCTCCCCCCTCTTTGTCCACCTTGCTGGCTGTCACCTCAAAATATTCCAGCTTTCTGTATTTTTATTAATATAGTTTTTATTACGATAGTATTTTTATTCCTGGAGACCATAGATGAGTATGAGTGGCCAAGTCATGAGGCATGAATGAGCCCCTGGGTGGAATATTCCCTGTTCAACATCCCTCAAGGCTGAGGTGGTTCTGGTTCCTGTGCAGGGTGACAGAGCTGTCCCAGCTCTCGGGGACTGTCCCAGCCCAGGGGTCCCCAGCTACTGCCAGAGGGAACATTCCACAAAACCCCAAAAGAGAGAGAGGAGACACAGTGCCCACACAGCATCCCAGGAACAGCTCAGCTCCTGGATTGGCACAGCCAAGGAGGGACTGGGGTGCACCTCTGCCTCCCTGGGAGCATGGGCTGCAGGTTCTGGGTGAATTCTGTGCAAACAAAGGCAGGGAAACACGTGGAGCTCCAGCTGCTCTGCAAACCCGGCTGCTTTTTAGGGTTGCAAAACAGTGGGAAAGTGTAAATCCTGGTGTGAAACAGGAGGGCAGGGTGCAGAGGAGCCAAAGGTGGCAATACACCTGTTCATTACATAATTCCTGGGTGATAAAATCCATTTATCTCCCTTTTTTTTTTCCCTTTTCTGCACTTTGTCCGGCAAACTTTCTCCAGGACAGACTTCCAAAGTCCCAGGGCAGCTTCACTCAGTGAATGCTTTTTTATCAAAAGGAATGTTTCTCTCCTTCCTCAAGACGCTGTTGTTGGGGGTGAATGACACTTGGCAGATAAACTGTGACCTCTCAGAGGCAGGAGCAGCAGCCTGAAGAGGGAGATCTGGTACTTCCCTGGCCAGGAGTCTGCATTTCCCACTCCTTTACCCAAGGATTTTATATGGACCCGCACCTGTTGTGCCTCAGCAGCTCCCATTTTATCACTGAATGCCTCACAAAGCAATTCCTGCTGCTCATAACCCAAAACTTTCATCTCCCAGTCAACAGGTACCTAATCTTGGATCGAAATCCTGAATCTCAGACCAAAATTACACTGCAAGGATTAAAATCAAATTACTTGAAATCCCAAAGGTGGTGGAAGAAGGGAACAGCCACAAGAACCTGTCTGATTTGTGGGAACTTTCCCAATTAGAGAGGCATTATTCCACCCCGAGGTTATTTGAAACTGCTGAGTTTTGGGGTGATGTGTCGTGGGGCACAGCCTGGGCAGCCCCTGGGGCAGAGCTGACCCCTTCACACAGCGTGGGGCACCAGGGGATGAATGGCAGGGAGGTCTGACAGCTCAGGTTTTCTGTTTGAGCCTGGCTTTAGGACTCAGTCACTGCAGACTCTGGGCTCCGGAGGCTCCTGCCTCAGTGCATCCCAAAATGGGTGACTGCTCACGAGTTCTTCACACTTTTATATCAACATAAATTCACTAACCAGAACCCAGCTAATGATGTGATTTTCCCCAAGCTTGCCCCCTTCTCCCCAAGATGAAGGTTTGCAGTTCTTGTTCTGGGTGTCCTTGGAGAGCAAGTTACAGAGTTTTGTTATGTCTATCTTAGCATAGAGAACAGCACTTAACGAGCTACAGAAAACTTCAGAGCTACACTAGCAGTACAGGATTTGAAAAATATAAAAGCTAAAACCTAAGGCATCAGGATCAGCAGCTCGGGGCCAAGCAGGAGCCTTGCCTGGATGCTCAGGGAAGAGAACCAGGCTTCGTTCCGCAGGGTGTTGACTCCTGGAGGATGATCAAAAAAAGTTTTTCACTGAAAGGGTTGCAAAACATTGAAAGGGATTGGAGTCACCATTGCTGGAGGTGCTCAAAACACGTGGATGTGGATGTGGATGGGGATGTGGATGGGGATGTGGATGGGGATGGGGATGGGGATGTGGATTGGGATGTGGATGGGGATGTGGATTGGGATGTGGATTGGGATGTGGATGTGGATGTGGATGTGGATGTGGATGTGGATGTGGATGTGGATGTGGATGTGGATGTGGAGGTGGGTGTGNGATGTGGATATGGATGTGGATGAGGATGTGGATGCAGATGTGGATGTGGATGTGGATGAGGATGTGGATGAGGATGTGGATGTGGATGTGGATGTGGCACTTGAGGACAGCGTTTAGTGGTGACTATGCTGGTGGTGCTGGTTTGATGGCTGGAGTTGATCTTGAAGGTCCTTTCCAACCTTAACGATTCTGTGGTTTGATTACTCTGTGTCCTCCTGATAGTCAGACGGACAGAGAAGGGTTAAACAGGTTTAAGGGCTTGAGTGGAAAAACTCTGAGACTGAGCTATGGCAGAAACAGTGGCAGTGGTGCTGTCAAAGAGCCTTTATTATTCAGAGGAGGGGAAATGAGAACAATGCAAAGTGAATTCGAGAGCTGCGAATGGAGGCACTGGCAGCTCCCACACCCCTCCAGCCGCCTCAGCCTCCCAGCATGGAACAGCAGCTAATGAAGCAGCGAGGGGTTCAAGGCAGAGGCTCCTCCGAGCCCTCCTGCTCATTTCCCTTTCCCCTCTCCACGAGCGGAACTCGGAACTGTCGGTGATTAACCCTGGGTTAAGGCGAAACAGGGGCGAGAAAAACAAGGTTATCCTTGTGGCGAGGGCCCGGCGCTCGTGCCCTGCTGGCTCTGCTCGGTGCCGCTGGATTTCCTGCCCTCCCCGGAGCCAGGATGCTGTAGGAGCGTGGGGTTTGCTGGGGAAGTGTCAGGGGGAGGTGTTCTTCCCTGGACCCTGGCTCCTGGCCTGGCTGTGTTCCTTATTTCAGTGTCCCATGTCCCCAAAAAATGAAATGAAACTTCTTTCTGCTGTTTCAAAGATTGTTTATTTCTGGTTCTTACCAAAGTTTGGGAGGCACAGACTGTGCTGTGACCTCCAGGAACACGAGGGCAGAATGGCAATGGCTACCCAAAGCAGGTAGCTTTTATATCTATTATCAACCACTTAGAAAACTTTACCTATCTTATTTTGTCCCCAAAACCAGTGAATATCAACCTCATTGACATGTCTCCTCTACACTAAATTCCATCTACCAATTAACAAACCACAGGAACTCATGTCAGAGGGAAAAAGGAAGAGAAGGAGAAGAGAGAAGAAGATGCAGAAGAAGAAGCCAACAGCCTAGAATCTCCATGTTGGCTCTATATAATATATATATATAAAAATATATATAGCAAAACCTAAAAACTCCAACTCCACACTCTGTGCTGTACTAAACAACATCTCCTCATTCCTTTGGTGCTCTCAGCTCACCCAGAATTGGGGGTAAATGCTCCCACGAGCTTGGTTCGCAGGCCAAGCCTTTTTTGAGGAGCTCTGAGGGTAAAACAAACAGCCAGAGGAGCAGGAAAAGTTCCCAAGCTTTTCCTAGACTCCAGCAGGGAAGGAGCAGTACCTGCAGCGATCACAGCAATCAGAGCTGGCTCCTGCTGCCGTGAGCTCAGCGCTGGAGCACCACCAGGGTTTGTCTGAGCTTCTGGAGGGTTCCCTTTTCCTGGAATACCGAAGAGGAAGAGGAGGTGCAGACACAGACAGGGGACAGGTTCCTCCCGTGTGCCTCTCGTGGTCCCTTTTGTGAGAAGCGCGGCTCACAAATAAAATTTTAACAGATTTATTTAAATGGCAATTAGGGACTGACAGGAACAATGTAGCCAATTGTAAATTGAAGATTTATTTCCTACACAAGTTGAGACAATTGAGGATCCCTGTGGCAGGTTAGGCTGACAGTTAGAAAGGAGCACACTGGGAGCTTTGCTCACAGTTAGGTGTGGGCAGAAAAAGGTTTTTTCTATAATAGGATATAGGTTTATTATTATATATAGGTTTTATTCTTTATAGGTTTTTAGGTTTCATTATATTTTAATTATATTATTTATTTATTTAATAATATTTAA
>VZRF01014394.1:1745-22902 GCA_013396875.1 Vireo altiloquus | reverse complement strand
TCCTCCTCCTTCTCCTTCTCCTCATCCTCATCCTCATCCTCATCCTCATCCTCATCCTCATCCTCATCCTCATCCTCATCCTCATCCTTCTTCTCCTCTTCCCCCTCCTGCAGAAGCAGAGTTGCAAATGGCAGAGAGGATTTTTGTGTTCTTCACTCTGGGTTGTTTCTCCATGGGTTTCTCAGCAGGGGCTGCAGCTTCTCCCAAGGGCAGCTCCCAGCTCTGCTCCCTGGGACAGGGACAGGAGCCAGGGAAGGGCTGGAGCTGGGCCAGGGCAGGCTCAGGCTGAGCTCAGGGAAAGGTTCTTCCCCCAGAGGGTGCTGGCACTGCCCAGGCTCCCCAGGGAATGGGCACGGCCCCGAGGCTGCCAGAGCTCCAGGAGCGTTTGGGCAGCGCTGCCAGGGATGCCCAGGCTGGGGTTGTTGGGGGGTCTGTGCTGCTTCTCTGTGCCTCAGTTTCTCCACCCGTGGATGCACACATTTATTGTTCTTTGTGACACTGTTCTCTTCTCCCATGCAGATGTGTCCTGGCCCTCACTGTCACAGTTCAGTCCCTTCCCAAAACCTGTCTGCTGCTTCTTCAGGTGATTTCTTGAAGATTGGTGGTGACATCTCAATCCCTCCCAGGCCAGCCCTGTGCTTCGACCCCACCAGTGAGGGAATCACTGCCCAGGCCCCTCACTCCTGCTGCACACAGGATGGGGTGCTCAGGGTCCAGCAGTGGTGTCCTCTGTCCCCACTGAGCTCCATGCAGGACCCTCCATGACCCATTCCCACATTATGCCCTCTGTGGTCCTTCCCATCCCATTCCCTGGTTGCTGCTGCCAAGGGGACCTGGAGCCTGTGTCCATCCTGCCCTTGTGGGATTTTTCCCTGCACAGCCAAACCCTTCTCCAGATTTTGCCAGGTCCCACCTGGGATTCCCTGGGATGTGTTTGCTGCTGGCACATCTCAGCTGGTTTTATTTTAAGGCAGTAACTGCAGGGGGTGAGGGCATGGTTGGTTCTCCAGGGCAGGGATGTGTTCCTGGCTGGACTTCAGGTCACTGTGGTTTGTGAGAATGCTCCGTGAAGGAGCTGCTGTGACAAGGGGCAGTGTTGATGTTGGGGAAGATGAAACAGGGAAACCTTATAAAGATGATTGCTTGACAAAATATTCTGAAAATATGAAACCTGTAAGTGAAATAGAAATGAAAGCTTGTTTTGAGATGTAGGATGCTGAGGCATTAGTTACTGAACAACCCAAAAACAATGAGCTGGGCAGCTGAAGGAGAATCCCTGTTGGTTGAACAATGTCCTTAGCAGATAAGGAGATGCTTCTGCAAGCAGGAGAGTCCAAGGCTCAAGACTCTGCCAGTTTGGCAGGGAAGACAAAAAGAGTTTAGAAAGTAGCTTTTAGAAGTTAAAATGTAACACAGGATGGAAATGTAGTAGTTTTGAAAGGGTGTATGTAAATTCTATAAGATTTGTGTCTTTTACTGGTTGGATACTGTAAAATTACCATATTCAGTATAGGAAAGGATATAATGTCATGTAACCAGATTTTAGTCCTCTCTGGGGCACATTTAAAGCTGTGTCTGGCAGCTGAAGCAAAGCTCTTGTACCCACGACCTGCAAATAAAACTCTTGCTTCAAGAGCTGCCTTAGATTGCAGAGATCTCTTGCTGTCCTCATCCTGTCTCTCTCCCTTTGTTTTTTCCTACAGTTGGAGACCCGATGCAGGTGACAAAGCACTTCCTTGTGGCAGTGTCAGGCGCTCCCTGTGTCACCTGCCTGAGCCCATCCCCGAGGGGAGGGTTCAGGCTGAGTCCCCGTGGGTGTTGCTGAGTCTGCAGAGTGGGAATTGGGATTTCGGGCAGGGACAGGGAGCTGCAGAGCCCTGTGACCTCCTTCCAGCAGCTCTGCTCCCCTGCCACACAGGAAAAATCCTGGAGCGTCACAGGGTGTCGTGGTTTGACACAACATTGCAAAACCGACACACAGAGTTGGTGAAATGCTAGCATCCAGTTTGAAATGAGAGGGTGAGAGCAGCTGGGGATGCTCCAGGTGGCTCCCACCCTGAGCAGGGACACTCCAGGAGAGCTCTGGACCACTTGGAGGTCATCCCCAAGGAGAAACACATCTGGAAATATGCGTGAACTGAGTGGAGAGGCTCTGTGATTTGGGCTGGTAATAAAGAAGCAAAGGGAAATCCTCCATGGGTGAAAAAATGGTGTATGGAGATCATTTCCCTGCAGGGTGGTGAAAACTTCTTCATTGGGGGTGTTTAAGAAGGGTAGAGACACAGAGTCAGGCAGAGACACAGAGTCAGGCAGGCAGAGACACGAGGCAGGCAGCACATGGGGACAGTGGCCACAAGAACATCTCTGGGCTGAGTGCCTCAGTGGTGGGAAAGCAGGTTTTATTCCTGGGTGCAGCTGAACATTGACAGAGCCAAACTGCAGTGGAGAGAACTCAGAACTCCACTGGGGATAACTCTGGGGATAACTCTGGGCACAGCAGGAGGTGGTGGCATTGGCCTGAGGCCTTAATCTGCCTTGCAAAGCTGGTGATCCATCCTCTAAATCCGCAGGAAAATGCAGGTCTGACTGCCAGGACAACGATGTGGGGGCAAAATGAGCTACAAATGTCACTTCTTGTAGCTCCTCTCTGAGTTTGGGCAGCGCTGCCAGGGATGCCCAGGCCAGTCCCTGCAGTGTGACAATCCCTGCAATGTGTGACAGTCCCTGATCATGTCACAGTCTCTGCTGTGTGACAGTCCCTGTAGTGTGTCACAGTCCCTGCAGTGTCACAGTCCCTGATGGTGTCACAGTCCCTGCTGTGTCACAGTCCCTGCAATGTGACAGTCCCTACTGTGTGACAGTCCCTGCAGTGTGTCACAGTCCCTGCAGTGTCACAGTAAGTGTCACAATCCCTGCAGTGTCACAGTCCCTGATGGTGTCACAGTGCCTGCAGTGTCACAGTCCCTGCAGTGTCACAGTCCCTGCAGTGTCACAGTCCCTGATGGTGTCACAGTGCCTGCAGTGTCACAGTCCCTGGAGGTGTCACAGTCCCTGCTGTGTCACAGTCCCTGCAGTGTGTCACAGTCCCTGCAGTGTGTGACAGTCCCTGCAGTGTAGCTGTTCCTGCAGTGTCACAGTCCCTGCAGTGTGTGACAGTCCCTGGAGGTGTCACAGTCCCTGCTGTGTCACAGTCCCTGCAGTGTCCCTGCAGTGTGTGACAGTTCCTGCTGTGTCACAGTTCCTGCAGTGTCCCTGCAGTGTGTCACAGTCCCTGCAGTGTGGCTGTCCCTGCCATGTGTGACTGTCCCTGCTGTGTCAGTCCTTGATGTGTGGTTGTCCCTGCAGTGTCACAGTCCCTGCAGTGTGTGACAGTCCCTGCAGTGTCACAGTCTCTGGAGATGTCACAGTCCCTGCAGTGTGGCTGTCCCTGCAGTGTCACGGTAAGTGTCACAGTCCCTGATGGTGTCACAGTCTCTGGAGATGTCACAGTCCCTGCAGCGTGGCAGATGTTGGCGATGGTCAGAGGGAACAGAAGCAGAATCCTGATGGAAATCCCTCGGGAATCCAGCGCAGTTCATGCATGGAGCACTCAGGTTTGGGGCTGCAGCTGATCTCTGCCTGCTCCTGGGCTGGCTGAGCCTGGCTGGGCACTGCTCTGGGACAAGACCTGGCTCCTGATTCCCTTTTAGCTCTACATGGCCTGGCTGTGGTGCCAGAACTCAGTCCTTGAGCTCGGATATTCCCAGGGGCCTGAACCCACGCTTTTAGAACCCTGGGTATTTTTACACATGCTGTTTTTACATGATGCCAAGCATGTCCAGGTGTTTTTGGGAGTGTGAGGGCAGGTTCAACCCCTCCTGGAGATCGCTCAGAGCTGGCACCAGCCAGCACCTTGGTGCTGACTGCAGCAGAAAGCACCACGGGCCAGGTCTGCTTTGCTTGGCTCCCCCTCCGGGATGATGGAGGAGCTTGAACCGAAGCCCACTGAGGAAGAGGTTGGCATTCCTTGAATTCCCAGGCATTCCAGGGGCCTCCTTGAGCTCCACACACCCTGAGTTGTCCCGTGCTGCAGGACGGAGCTTCACTCCTGCTCCTTGGTGGAGCATCCTGCATCCCTCAAAAGTGCTGTGGAGGAAAAATGTGCATCCAAATCTACCCAAACACCAGCAGTGGCTTTGTCATAATGGCCTGATAATGGAGGTGCCTGTGTTTGACCAAGGTCACACCTGGGGACACTCTGAGGTCCAGGTGACACCAGGGGAGGTGCAGAGGCCACAGTGAGGTCCAGGTGGCACCAGGGGATGTGCGGGGGAATCAGTAGATACCTGTGACTGGTGGTTTTTATCTCTGTTGTATCTGTGTGCCACAATCAGAGGGATTTTACAGACTGCATCAACCAGAGCTTGTCCCAGGCACAGTGAGATGTTTGTGGGTCTCAGACAAAGCCTTAAAGTAGGGAAGTACAAGCCAGGAACAGCAGTGGAGGGGCTGAGGAGCAGAGGCCCAGGGTGCAGGGCAGGGATGGGGTCATAAAGCATCATCAGGGAGCTGAGGGACCTCTGCTGTGGAGCCAGACTGGGAGAGCAGAGAAGGCTCCAGGGAGAGCTCAGAGCTCCTTGCAGGGCCTGAAGGGGCTCCAGGAGAGCTGGAGAGGGACTGGGGACAAGGCCTGGAGGGACAGGAGGCAGGGAATGGCTTCCCAGTGCCCCAGGGCAGGGCTGGGTGGGAGATTGGGAAGGAATTGTTCCCTGGGAGGGTGGCTCAGGGCTGGGATGGAATTGGCAGAGCAGCTGTGGCTGCCCCTGGATCCCTGGCAGTGCCCAAGGCCAGGCTGGACATTGGGAGCAGCCTGGCACAGTGGGAGGGGTCCCTGGGGTGGGATGGGATGGGATGGGATGGGATGGGATGGGATTTAAGGTCCTTTCCCAGCCCAAACCATTCCAGGATTCTGTGCACTCATGGGACAGAGGACATGGGAGCCACCTTGGTGCCAGCCCAAAGGAAAGGAGGGTGTGGGTGCAGAGATGCCCACGGGCACACAGAGAGCTCTGGAGACCTCACTCCCTCCACGGAAAGGGAGCTCAGGGATTGGAGCTGCCCAGGGAGGTTTGGAGTGCCCTGGAGGTGTCCTGGGAAGGCCTGGAGGTGGCACTCAGGGCTCTGGGCTGGGGACAAGGCAAGGATGGGGCACAGGTTGGGCTCCGTGCTGCCCAGGGAGGTTTGGAGTGTCCTGGAGGTATCCTGGGAAGGCCTGGAGGTGGCACTCAGGGCTCTGGGCTGGGGACAAGGCAAGGATGGGGCACAGGTTGGGCTCCGTGCTCTGGGAGGGCTTTGCCAACCTCAGGGATTCTGGAATTCTGTGATTTTGTGATTCTGGGAATGCCAGTGCAGGGAGCAGTTGAGGCTGATTTTATGGGATTGGACTGGAGCAGGCCCGAAGGACTCAAAATCTGTTTGCAGCAGTGATTCTGTCCCCATTTTCCCTCCATCTAGCAGGAAAATTGCTTCCCTGCTGAACATCAGGGACGAAGCACCGATGTCCTTGTGTTCCTGCAGTGCTGAATTATGGCAGTGACAGGAATTATTCAGGGCCAAGGCTTTGCCCACAGGCAAAGTGAGGCTGAGCAGAACTGAGTTTGTGGTATGGTTTGGAATCACTTATTGAGGACCAAAGCAAAATGCAGTTCTCTAGTAGAGGGTTTTTTAAAAAAAAAGGGGGGAAAAAATGGGCTTGAGATATGGCAATGCTTCTGGGAAAGTTGTTTTTCTCACTTTTACCAGATTAAAAAGCTGTGTGGAAGGGTTTGAAAAATGAAATTTCCATCCTGAAAAAGTGAAGCAGAGCTGGTTGGGGAAGGAGGTGATGGGGAAAGAGGATTATTTGCCCTATTTCTGCATCAGCGCTGCCAAATTCCTGGGCTGTTATGTAATTAGCACATTCTCCCGGTGCTCCAATCATGACAGCACGTGCCTTCCTGCCATTCCCCAGGCACTGGTGCAGGCTTTTTATCCATTCAGAACAAGCTTAAAATCTCTAACTTAAAAAGTTTTGTTGAGCAATAGGGAGGGAAGGCAGGAAGGGGGAAGAGAGTTTGTGATTTCTGTTGTTGTTATTCCGTTTCCAGGTGAGATCTCTCCCTCTCAAGCTCCATTTCCAGGTGGGATTTCTCCCTCTCCCACTCCCTTCTGACTTTCTGGATGTTCCTGCTGGGTCGCAGCCCAAACCTCTGGGTCATGGCATACCCATGTCCAGCAGGATCCATGTTTTTAGGGGTTTTTTTTTTGGACACAAAGAGTGCTCCCAAGATCCCACCCCTGCCTCAGGGTCTCGCAGAGATTTTCACAGATATTACACTTTTATTTCTCGCCTGAGTCACCCACCCAGAAGAAGAGATATGCAAACAACTTCCTGCCAGCCCTTCCCATTTTTCCTGGTAGCAGCAGGTCCCTGGTGCAGGAAGTTCCCAGGTGACAATCGCTGAGGAGAACAGTATCAGGGGGAGGTGTTCTTCCCTGGACCCTGGCTCCTGGCCTGGCTGTGTTCCTTATTTCACTGTCCCATGTCCCAAAAAGATGAAATGAAGCTTCTTTCTGCTGTTTCAAAGCTTGTTTATTTCTGGTTCTTATCAAAGTTTGGGAGGCACAGACTGTGCTGTGACCTCCAGGAACACGAGGGCAGAATGGCAATGGCTACCCAAAGCAGGTAGCTTTTATATCTATTATCAACCACTTAGAAAACTTTACCTATCTTATTTTGTTCCCAAAACCAGTGAATATCAACCTCACTGACATGTCTCCTCTACACTAAATTCTACCAATTAACAAATCAGAAGAACTCATGTCAGAGAGGAAAGGAAGAGAAGGAGAAGAGAGAAGAAGATGAAGAAGGAGAAGCCAACACCCTAAAATCTCCATCTTGGTCCCATATAATATATATAGCAAAACCTAAAAACTCCAACTCCACAGTCTGTGCTGCACTAAACAACATCTCCTCATTCCTTTGGTGCTCTCAGCTCACCCAGAATTGGGGGTAAATGCTTCCCACACTGTGATGGCTGAAATTGGGCAAATCCAGGTGGTCATTCCTCACTTAATGCCTGGAAAGGTGTTTTGTCCTTCAAATTATCAGAAAAAACAGTAAAACAGCTCTTCATTCACAGGATTAGATGGGAAGGATGACCTGTGGGTGGAACGTGATTCCCGTCAAGGCTGAGTGGAAACTGAGATGTTTTCATGGGAAACCTCCACAGCCTCTCTCCAAGGCTTCTCACACAGCTTTTCCCTCCTCGGCTCTTCTCTTTCCCCTGTTCTGTGCTGTCCCAGGAGCTGCCTCTGGCTGCTTTTGGTGCTCCTGGTGCTGGGAACAGACTCACCAAACCTCCACATCGTGGGGTCAGATTCCCCACATCAGTTCAGCATTAGGATTCCCCTGATCCATTTTCCCAATTCAAGGGAACATTTTAAGACCTTCCAAAAGTCCCCCAGAAGCTGCACGAGCACCAATTATTTCTTCTCTGCAAAGCTGGAGAGAGCAGCTCTTTAAACCCGAAAAGCATCAGTGTGGTCACGACTTGGCTGTGAGTTTTTGAGAAACTTCAGAGACAAGCTGGAAAAAGCAATTTCCTTTCTAACCTGTCTTCAATTGTAATAGTTAACTCCATTTCTAAAGGGAGCTCTCTGGAGTTCCCAGGAGAAAAGAATGTAAATATGAGAAATGTTTATGGTAAGGTGTTTGCCTTGACCAATGGAAGATGTCCTCCCTGTTCTTGTTGTGCATTCCATTCTGGTGCTGGACAGACAGACACACAGATGGACAGACAGGTAGATGATCGCAGCTCCTGAACCTGCTGGAGGAAGCTGCTTGATATCTCTCTCTCTCAATCATCTTTTTAATAATATCTATCTATAAATAAAGCCTTCCGATCATCAATCCATGAACTCTGAGTCTTTTGTGGAAGGACCAGGCGGCCCTAGCTAAGGGTCAACAACAACATCGTCCCTCAACACATCAGGTAAGGGGTGGATTCTCCAGAGCATCCCATGGAGCTGGGGTGAGGGAAAGACACTGCAGCAGGCAGGGAGGAGCCCTGGGCTTTGCAAGCAGGTGAGAGCAGAGTTTCCAGGGGAAGGGCCCTGCCCATGGAATGAAATGACCTTTCAGGTGTGGAGAACTGGTTAGCTGACAGAAATCACTAGGCCTGTTCTGATGGCTAAGCAGGGCCTGGGAAATATCAGACTCAGCTAAGGTTGAGAAGTGGAGGAGACTGAGGCATGATGCCCCAGACTACAGCTAGTAGATAATACTAATAGGGAACTTGCAGGTAGCTTGTAGTTAGCTAAGACGTGAGAAAATAAAAATATAAGTAACCAAGAATGAAAAACCAAAGGTGAGGTTGACAGTTAGAAAGATATTCAACAGAATAGTTAGGTTACAAAATATGCATTAGCTTATTATGAACTGTATAAGTATGCTGTGCCTTAATCAATAAATCGAAGCTTGTTGATAACTCATATTGAGCCGTCTGAGTTTTCCCTCGCCACGACATTCAGGTCCCCTCCAACCCAAACTGTTCACATATTTTGGAGTTCTCTGATTTATTCCCAGCCAAGCTCCCATCTCAGAAGTTGGCCTCAGGATCCCCCATCTGCCTCCCACCAGGGTGATGGTGGTGATTGCACTCTTAGAAACAAACATTCCTCCCTCTTTGCAATCAAACATTCTGGTTTCTCTTTTGTACTTCATCGTAAAGCACCTCCCATGGTCAGACCTCAAACTAATGAGACCCTGTAGTAGTTTGAAATCAAACCAGTGGGAGATCTCAAGTCAGAATTATAATTTAATAGGGAAAAAAAATTAAAATAAATAAATAAAAGACCTGATGGGCCATTAACAGGAGATAGTCCAGGAGGGAGTTATCTCTGAGCCATGGGCAAGGCACTGATGGGCCATTAACAGAAGATAATCCAGAGTGGGGGAGGCAGGGAGCACTGTCTCACCTGGTTTCAACAGTTCATGATGGTGATAGAATATACTTCAACCCAGGACAGACCCTAACAAATTACAAGTAATAAACCTTAACCAGAGCCCACCAGTGCAGCCAGGCAGGCTGTGCACACACGACCTTTCTTTAGGTGGTATTTTCCCCAAAACTGTGATGGAAAACCTTCCTCCCATCCCAGAGGTGGAGTTTTTCTGCTCCGAGCAGTGGAAATATCCCGAGGGGCAGATCCCTGGACTCCCCCACTCCTGCTCTCCCCGAGCAATTCCTGAGAGCCCCACATTTATCAGAGAGCAGCGGGGGCTGGAAATCCAAGCTCCTTTGTTTAGTCTTGGGGAATGCGCAGCAGGAAGACATCGCCATCCTGTTTTCCAGGCGCTAGCACGCAAATAAGGATGGAGGAAAAAATACAGCAGCGTCTCTGACAGGCTGTGATTAATCCTCATTGTGTCCCCTGCTGAAGAGGTGCCAGGGCTGCTGCTGGCCACGCCGTGTTCCCCCACTGCCCCGGCCTGGGGGGCACCTGCCACGCTGATCCGTGAGTGGGGACCAGGAGGATGCTGCAAAATCCTGGGATGGAAGTGCCCACGGAGATAAAATGTGTAAAAGAGCTGCTGGCACAGGGAGAGGGGGACTGGGAGAGAGCCAGGGAGCAGCTCCTCGTGGAGAGGTGGACTGGGGCAGAGCCAGGAGCAGCTCCTTGTGCTTCTCCCCATGCTTCTCCTCGTGCTCACCTGCCCCTGGCCTGTCGCTGTCCCCTCACCTCCCCTGGCTGGTTCAGCCTGGGAATGGCTCAGCCTGGGTTCATTTTGCTTCCCTCCTCCCAGGACTGTCCTCGTGTGGAAATACCCCCAAGGCAGCAGGACTGAGGTGGCAGAGCTGAGCAGTTGCACCAAGCCGTGGTGGGGAGTCAGTGCCAACCCACAGGGAGCATCCCCGGGCTGTGACCCAGCACGGAGCACCCCGGGACCTGTCCCAGCTCAGTGCAGGGCCAGCTGGGTCACAGTGGTAGGGAAGGGACTGACAGTGGGCTAAAAGCCTCCTCCTAAGACAGGGCGAAGCCTTGAGAGCTCTGGATGTGCCCTAAGTGCTCGTTCTGTGCACTTTTCCCAGCACGGCCTGTGCTGCATCTTTGGCAGCAAAACTCCACACATGTGCAAGGGGTGAGCAGGGACCCTGGGACCAGGCTGAAGTGTCCCTGCACTGGGATCACATCTCTGGGACCAGGCTGAATTGTCCCTGCACTGGGATCACAGTCTCTGGGACACTGGGACCAGGCTGAAGTGACCCAGCATTGGGGTCATAACCTTTGGGACCAGGCTTGAGTGTCCCTGCACTGGGGTCACATCTCTGGGACACTGGGACCTGACTGAAGTGTCCCTGCACTGGGGTCACATCTCAGGGACACTGGGACNGCGCCTCTGCCCTGCGGGCCGATCTCTGGGACACCGGGACCAGGCTGAAGTGTCCCTGCACTGGGGTCACAGTCTCTGGGACACTGGGACCTGGCTGAAGTGTCCCTGCACTGGGATCACAGTCTCTGGGACCAGGCTGAAGTGTCCCTGCACTGGGGTCACATCTCTGGGACACTGGGACCAGGCTGAAGTGTCTCTGCACTGGGGTCACAGTCTCTGGGACACTGGGACCTGGCTGAAGTGTCCCTGCACTGGGATCACAGTCTCAGTGACACTGGGACCAGGCTGAAGTGTCTCTGCACTGGGGTCACAGTCTCAGTGACACTGGGACCAGGCTGAAGTGTCCCTACACTGGGGTCACAGTCTCTGGGCTCTACTCAGCACAAACACCTGGCCACAAACTTGCTGTGGTGTGCTGCGACCTTCCAGAGGAGCGAATCGGAGAGGATTTGTTCTGCTGTTGCCCTGCAGCTCTTTGGTCTCTGCCCCAGCTCATCTCTGCTCGTTTTGGACTTCAGGCCCTTTGGGGAGGGATGGCATTTGGGCCATGACTGTGCAGTGAGGCCCCATCCTTGTCCCTACCACAATATCAGTGATAAACAACCTCATTAATAATGATAATATTTGGGGTGAATGGATTTATTCACGTCTGCAAAAGCACTTCTGGGCTATTTGCATTAACCAGGAACTGTGGCTGCCAAAGCCAGGTGGGTGCACTGAGGGCAGGATGTACCACAGTGGGATCAGGGGTTGGTGTTTCTGTGCTCATACAGATCTCTGAGCCTCCAGAGAGTGCCAGGATTTAAACAGGGAAGAAATTGGAATACAAGTTTCAAACGTATTTACATCCCACAGAGGTCAAAGCCTCAGGTTTGGGCTTGCAGTTCACCTTCCCTGCGCCACCTGCACGGCCCTAGTGGGAATGAGACACCCCAAAACTTCCTAAACGGTCTCCTCCTTCCTGCATTCCAGGTTGTTCCATGAGGTGGGAAGTTCTGGTGTGGACACAGGGGGACAGGGCAGAGTCCTGCTGTTCCTGCTGGACAGGGCAGCTGATTCTAAATCTGACATAACCGGGGTGGGATTCTTGGGGCTTTCCTGTGCGGGGCCAAGAGTTGGACTTGGATGATCTTTGTGGGTCCCTTCAGGGAGCTCAGAAAATTCCATTCTCTCTTCTCTTCTCTTCTCTTCTCTTCTCTCCTCTCCTCTCCTCTCCTCTTTCTCTTCTCTTCCATGATCTCTCTAGACCAAAGTCTTGCAGTTAAAGCATAACCTGGAAGCGAGCTGTGTGCTCTGAGCAGCAGAGGAGGAGGTTGTGTTCTGGGGTCCCCTGCCAGGTCACAGAGTCAGGGACTGACCTCCTGTGCCTCAGGCTGTAGGACAAGGCTCCCTGTGGGACAGCCAGGACCGATGGCCTCGGCGTGGGAATCACCGAGTGTCATTCCAAGGCTGCACTCCTTGGGAAGATCAGATGACATAATTACAGCGGTCCCTCCTGACCTTGCAATCTCCAAACCCTCATAATTTGTAATCAGGATACAAATTATTTTCCTTGTGAGCTGAGGAAGGAAGTCTTCTGCATCACCTATCTGCTCCCAAACATCCGCTATTGCACAACTGCTCTGGGCGAGGGCAGGGTTCCACTGCAGCCTCCAGCTCAGCCACCAGGAGCCTGGGCCAGCCTGGCTGCTCCAGTCTGGGCTGCTGCAGTCCTGGATGCTCCAGTTCAGCCTGCTCCAATCCAAGTTGCTCCAATCCAGCCTGGATGCTCCAATCCAGTTTGGTTGCTCCAATCCAGGCTGCTGCAATCCGGTCTGTGTGCTCCAATCCAGACTTGATGCTCCAGTTGAGGCTGCTCCAATCCAGGCTGCTCCAATCCACCCTGGCTGTCCCAATCCAGGCAATTCCAACCCACTCTGGCTGTTCCAATCCACCCTGGCTGCTCCAATCCAGGCTACTCCAATCCAGGCTGCTCCAATCCAGGCAGCCCCAATCCAACCTGTCTGTCCCAATCCAATCCATGCTGCCCCAATCCAGGCAGTTCCAACCCACTCTGGCTGCTCCGATCCACCCTGGCTGCCCAAATCCACCCTGGCTGCTCCAATCCAGGCTGCCCCAATCCAACCTGTCTGTCCCAATCCAATCCATGCTGCCCCAGTCCAGGCAGTTCCAACCCACTCTGGCTGCTCCAATCCACTCTGGCTGCTCCAATCCACCCTGGCTCCTCTGGTCCATCCTGGCTGCCCCAATCCAGCCTGACTGACCCCACCACACTCTCAACATTGAGTATAAACATTTATTTTGGGGAAGAAGTGCACGCTGTGTGGATCACCATGATATTGATACTGTTCACTCCTCCCAGGTTAAGCACAGTTGAGGAGACACGAAATTCAGCCAAAACACTTCTGTAAAATCAACAGCTTCATTTTTCAAATTAATTTTTTCCCACAGAGAGGCAGTTCACATCTGCCTAATGCGTAGCAAAGGCTGTCACCACCATGTGATGGCCACTGTCACCTGCCCTGTGTGTGCACAAACCCAGAGGAGGTGGTCGTGTGTCAGTGTCTGATGCATCCCACTGGGCGCATTCATGGCTCCAAAACTGCCACATCCCAAAATGCTCTGAAGCACCATGGCTGTGCTACATCCCAGAGCAGCTGTGGCTGTCCCTGGGTCCCTGGCAGTGCCCAAGGCCAGGTTTGGAGCAGCCTGGGACAGTGGGAGGTGTCCCTGCCATGGCAGGGGTGGCACTGGGTGGGCTTTAGGGTGCCTCCCAACCCAAACCATTCCAGGGTTCTGTGATTCCATGATGTCAGTGCACAGTGCACAGCCCTGTCCAGCACGGCCCTGTGCTGTCACAATGAAGACATTCCTGTCCCTTATGGAACGTGTGACACCCTCACCAGCACCACAGCAGCCCTTGGTGTTCACTGAGGAGCTCACCACAGTGGAATCCCTCAATGCAGCTTTGCCCTCTGTCCTCAGCTCCATAAAATGAAGATATTTGGGGGAACGAGGTCTTTGCCACATCCTGAGATTTGCTTTTAAATTTATTTATCCTATATATTCCCAGAAATTTGATTTTAAATCACCCTGATCACAACCTGCAGAGGTAGAAAACACAAGTTCTGCCGCTGGCTCTCTGCTGCGCAGTGTGAGGAGGCACAAGGGCTTCAGTGAGGGAAATCATTGGGATTTCACCTCCGAGCAGACAGGTCAGCAGAGGGCAGGAGCTGCAGTGCCCTGAGGGTGTCCCCAGGACAGGATTAAAGGAGGCCTTTGCAGGGCTTGGTGTTCTCAGCACAGCTCCTGTCTGAGCTCCACACTCCTCTCTGAGCTCCTGTCTCATTCCCTTGGGAGGCAACGCCAAGAGAGGCATCTCCAGGGGACAAGTGACCATCTCTGGGGTAGGGGCACAAGCTGTGAGCCTCTCCAAGCACCTCTCCCTGCCCAGACCTGCTCCTCCGGGCCAGCCCTGAGCCATGAGCTGCCTCCAGCGACACAACCTCAGGGAATTGCCCCTGGAGGGGTTAAATCCACGATTTCCTCACTCTCCAGCGCATGTGCTGCTCAGAGGAAATGCACTTCTCCAGCCTTGACCACNACATTTATTTTGGGGAAGAAGTGCACGCTGTGTGGATCACCATGATATTGATACTGTTCACTCCTCCCAGGTTAAGCACAGTTGAGGAGACACGAAATTCAGCCAAAACACTTCTGTAAAATCAACAGCTTCATTTTTCAAATTAATTTTTTCCCACAGAGAGGCAGTTCACATCTGCCTAATGCGTAGCAAAGGCTGTCACCACCATGTGATGGCCACTGTCACCTGCCCTGTGTGTGCACAAACCCAGAGGAGGTGGTCGTGTGTCAGTGTCTGATGCATCCCACTGGGCGCATTCATGGCTCCAAAACTGCCACATCCCAAAATGCTCTGAAGCACCATGGCTGTGCTACATCCCAGAGCAGCTGTGGCTGTCCCTGGGTCCCTGGCAGTGCCCAAGGCCAGGTTTGGAGCAGCCTGGGACAGTGGGAGGTGTCCCTGCCATGGCAGGGGTGGCACTGGGTGGGCTTTAGGGTGCCTCCCAACCCAAACCATTCCAGGGTTCTGTGATTCCATGATGTCAGTGCACAGTGCACAGCCCTGTCCAGCACGGCCCTGTGCTGTCACAATGAAGACATTCCTGTCCCTTATGGAACGTGTGACACCCTCACCAGCACCACAGCAGCCCTTGGTGTTCACTGAGGAGCTCACCACAGTGGAATCCCTCAATGCAGCTTTGCCCTCTGTCCTCAGCTCCATAAAATGAAGATATTTGGGGGAACGAGGTCTTTGCCACATCCTGAGATTTGCTTTTAAATTTATTTATCCTATATATTCCCAGAAATTTGATTTTAAATCACCCTGATCACAACCTGCAGAGGTAGAAAACACAAGTTCTGCCGCTGGCTCTCTGCTGCGCAGTGTGAGGAGGCACAAGGGCTTCAGTGAGGGAAATCATTGGGATTTCACCTCCGAGCAGACAGGTCAGCAGAGGGCAGGAGCTGCAGTGCCCTGAGGGTGTCCCCAGGACAGGATTAAAGGAGGCCTTTGCAGGGCTCAGTGTTCTCAGCACAGCTCCTGTCTCAGCTCCTGTCTCATTCCCTTGGGAGGCAACGCCAAGAGAGGCATCTCCAGGGGACAAGTGACCATCTCTGGGGTAGGGGCACAAGCTGTGAGCCTCTCCAAGCACCTCTCCCTGCCCAGACCTGCTCCTCCGGGCCAGCCCTGAGCCATGAGCTGCCTCCAGCGACACAACCTCAGGGAATTGCCCCTGGAGGGGTTAAATCCACGATTTCCTCACTCTCCAGCGCATGTGCTGCTCAGAGGAAATGCACTTCTCCAGCCTTGACCCCGTGCCCTTTGTGCAGGGGAGAAGGGAGCCTGAGATGACAGCGTTAGTCAGCAGCGCTCCTGGGGGCACTTCCAGCAGGAACCCAGGCCGAGCATGGAAAATACACCCAGCAAAATATTTGTGCAGAGCAGGAAAGCGCCACATTCCTGGGATGACAATGGCCTTGTGTCACTGTCTGTGGCCACAGCCATGACTCAGGCTGGGGCTGGGGAGGGACAGGAGGGTGAGCGGGCAGCGCTCGCTGCCAGCCGTGGCCGTGCTGCTGACTGTGCTGCGGCTGAGAACTCCAAAGAAAACACGGGGCTATTGTTTTGTATGGCTTTTTTCCGAAGGGTTGGCAGAGGGAATGCTGCTCCTGGGTCGTGTAGACAAGGCATGAGCACAGGGCTTGAATCCCCGGGCAGGGATGGACACGCTCCTGCTGCAGTGTCCAGGGCAGCTGGCCAGGCCTGGGGCAGCTGCGTGCATTGCAGCACTGCTTCCCACAGTTCCCACAGATTCCTGATCCTGCGAATCTGCAGTATCTGCCCCCAGGCATCATTCAGAGCTGAATTCATGAGGTGGAAGAAGCAGATTCCACCCAAACCTGCAAAATTGGAAAGTCCCTGCTCATCCTTCCTGTCCCATTTGTGACTCCATGGAAGATGCTGATGCGTGCAGGTTCTGCACATCCCTGACAGAGCAGAAGGGTTGGGGCAGGCCTGGCTGAGCCTGGGACAAGGCCAGGCTTAGGAAGGCTCAGTTCAGGCCCTGCTGCAAACCCCTGGGTGTGTTTCAGAACGGCAAAGATCCTGCTGGGAAAGGGCAGCTCTGCTCTCTCTCTGTGACCCTCAGCCCCTGGGATGGGATGGGATAATGGGATGGGATGGGATGGGATGGGATGGGATGGGATGGGATGGGAGGGCAGCTGAGCCAGCCTTGGCTCCAACAGGAGTCTGATGTTCACCCTTGGCCATGTTCCCAGGTGATGGCCAATGGAGAAATCTCCATGAACTCCTAAAAATAATGAGTCTTAGCAGAGAGGGCAGCAAGCACTGCAGGGAAAGCAACTAATTGGGGGAAAATGGTCAGAATCTGCATCTTTTACAACTCCTCACTCTCTGCTGGGCTCTGAAGGACCAGCACCCTTTAGAGCTGTGTCTCCTTCTAGCACTTTGTCCACAGGGTACTTTCAGCTCTTATCAGTCCCTTGGACTTGAGGGACAGGCGTGAGTGGAACCCTAAGTGAAGATATGCCCGGGGGACAGCAGGCTGCCTGCTGCCATCAGGAAAATCAGGATGGGTGGAAAGATGGGGACAAGAAATGTGGCACCTGCTCCAGAGGGGACAGACTGGACGTGGCAGGACAGAGGACGCTGCTCGCAAGCTTTGGCTGATGGCTGTGGCTGGTCCATGAGCTCCTCCTGTCTCAGCTCTGGGGAGGCCAAAGGTGACAGGGACATGGCCAGGAGTTCCATCTGCTCCAGCCTACCTGGGGAATGACTCCTTCCTTTCAGCTGCCTCGCAGTAGAGCTCTGAGCTCAGCATTTGCTGACCAACTCACTCTGCAGGGATGCTGAAAAGCATGCAACCCTCTCCTGGCACCGAGCCACAGCAGTAGTTTCTGCACTGACTTCTGCTGAGGGAGAGAAACGGGAGAACAATTTTGCTGCCTTTCCGTATTTTCCTGTGAATGGGGTGTTTGTGTGCTGCTCTTGGGAACAGTTGGAAGGAGAGGGTGTGGATAGAACTGGATCGAGGCACTGGAGGAAAACATCTTTCTCCTTCCCTGGCAGTTCCTCCCCACTGTCTGTCAGGCAGGAAATCAAGGAAACCTTTGAAAGCTCTGCAGAACATTAACTGTGACAGTCCAGGGCACCAGGCACTGGGAGGAGAGATCCTCATCCCATCTCTGCCACTGGGGAAAACTTCTCTGTCCTCAACTCAGTGTTGTGCACAACAGAGGAGGAGGAACGAGACGTTCTGTGGGTGTGGAAGAGGCAGGAAGACGCTTCTGCTGTGCCCTGCCAGGACCTGGATGCCATGTCCAGGGAAATACGTGTGTTCCTTGCACTTCCTGGCACTGACGGTGGCGTTGGCCTTTGCTCCCCGCCAAGGACGGCGCTGAGGTGACATCTCCCATCTTCCCTTTGCTCCAAGGCTCTGGATGGAGCTGGCTGTGCAAGGAAGGCAAACTGGAGAGAAAACCATCCCTGCCCACCCCAAACAGCTCTGCCAGCCCTGGGGAGCAGCGGTGGGGGCAGAGCACAGACAGTCCCAAAATGTGGGAAATGTAAAAGATGAGGATGCTTTTAGTCTGAGTGAGAAAAGCAGGTTTCAGAAATAAAGCAAGGATTTTAGGTTCAGCTGTAGCTGCAAAATCAGAATGTAGAAGATACAATAATCTAGACTGCAAGGACATTAGAACAAGGGTTAGTGTTCCTAGGTTTGGCTCAGAGAAGTATTGAGGCTGCAGAAAATGTGCTTAGCAAGGACACTGAAGTTTCAAGCTCTATAATGGAATATTGTGCATTGTTATTACAAGCATACAAGCAAGTATTGTTTGTAACAGGTATTTGTGTGCTTTTTAGTGACTAGTTAGAACACTTGTCTGTAAACTTTAGAAGCATCTATTGGCTTAAAAGCTTTTAAGAATGCTCTGTATCTATGAAATCTCTGGTTGGTCAGCAGATGTGAGCCATGTACATCTCTTATGAGCATGAGGCAGATGCCTGAATAAAATAAATAATTAAAAGCTTGTGTCTGTCTGCTCCTCTGTCCTGTTCGAGTGATACTCCGACACCAAAACACCCTCAGCAGAGTGTGGCCTGCAGGACACTGATGGGGAAAATCCACCCAAGCACAGGGAATGGCCCTGGCTGCTGCTGCCAGCGGGGCCAGGGAGGGCAGGGCACCTCCAGAGGAGCTGGCTTGGTCCCCAGGGCTTTTGGTGCCCATGGGTGCTCCACACATCCCATTCCAACCCACTTCTCCACGCTCAGAGGGATTCTGGCTTTCCACCTGTACCCCAAAACCTGCACCTACGGCTCTCTTCCCACAAACTTTGCCTGTTAGAGCCCCAAGTTCATGACCTGCTGCCAGGTTGAGGTCTGCTAGAAGCACCTCTCGCCCTTACACTCATAAGGGCCTGCAAGGTCAAGGGCTCCATGCTGGCACATTCTCCTTCTTTCAGAGAAAATTAGGTGGGAAATACTTCCAGGAGGAGGTGTCAGTGAAATGTCTAAAGGAAAGAAAAGAAGCTGAGATTAGACCAGGATTGCTGAAGGCAGTCAGTGTGTGAAGGTGCAAAAACAGAATTTAAGCCAAGGAAAAGCCTTGGAAAGCAGTCAGGAGCTCCCCACTCCTCCACCTACATTAAAAATGACACATTCAGGACTGTGCCCGTGACTTCTGCTAATGCAGATTTGTCTTGTCCTCAAAGCCTTCTTCATTTTGCTGTGGATTTCCGCTTCGAGCTCACCCCAGGTTTCAGGCAGAGCCCTTCAAAAACCGCAAGTGATTTATTCCTGGTTGTTTAACACAGGAAAGCAAGGGCCAGGTGTATCCTGAGAAGTGCAGGCAGAGAGATTCCAGATCTTGACAAGTCTTGCGTCTGACAAAAAAATGAGGGGAAATGCCCAGGTTTGCACACATGAATGATCGTCCGTGCAGAACCTGGAATCTGTTGTGGTTCAGCGCTGGCACGGGCAGGGCTGAGGGCTGGGCTGGAGCTGCCGTGCTGAGGTGAGCACTGAGGTGTCTCTGAGCCCGGGAGTGCTGCACTTCTGAATGAGCTGAGAGCACCAAAGGAATGAGGAGATGTTGTTTAGTGCAGCACAGAGTGTGGAGTTGTGGTTTTTAGGTTTTGCTATATATATTATATAGAGCCAACATGGACATTCTAGGCTGTTGGCTTCTCCTTCTGCATCTTCTTCTCTCTTCTCCTTCTCTTCCTTTTCTCTCTGACATGAGTTCCTGTGGTTTGTTAATTGGTAGATGGAATTTAGTGTAGAGGAGACATGTCAATGAGGTTGATATTCACTGGTTTTGGGAACAAAATAAGATAGGTAAAGTTTTCTAACTGGTTGATAATAGATATAAAAGCTACCTGCTTTGGGTAGCCATTGCCATTCTGCCCTCGTGTTCCTGGAGGTCACAGCACAGTCTGTGCCTCCCAAACTTTGATAAGAACCAGAAATAAACAAGCTTGGAAACAGCAGAAAGAAGCTTCATTTCATCTTTTTGGGACATGGGACACTGAAATAAGGAACACAGCCAGGCCAGGAGTCAGGGTCCGAGGAAGAACACCTCCCCTGTGACACCCAGGCCATGTGGCTCTGTCACTGTGGCAGCTCCCATGCAGATCTGCTCTCCCTGCCTCGCTCTCCCTGCCGATTGAAGAGACCTGACCCCACAAACACCCCTTTCTGTTCCTTCATGGTCATCCTCCGCCTGTTCTCACAGCCTGGACACCACAGCAAATTCCTGGGTGAGTTCTGGGATCTCCTCTCTCCACTTGCTGTCCCTGCCCAGGAGCTTTGGCTTCCTTCTCCTTCCCTCACAGCTCTGTGCTCACCCCAGGGTTTCCTACCTGAGCAGGCTCTGTCCAGCCCTCGAAGATGAGTAATTTGGTTTCCATCCAGCTCCTTTTGAGCCTCAGCAAGCTGGCTGGACTCTCTCAGAGCCAGGAACCAGAGGTGGAGGGAGCTGCTTTGGCCAAACCCCACTGTTTTATCTCCCAGGTTTAATTAGAGTGATTTGTCTGGAAAATTTGGCTTTCTGTGATAAAAGAGCTCTCTAATGAGAGAGACCATAATCGTGATTGAAAAACCTCCTGAACTGAGGTGGATGTTGATCCATGGCTTACCACGTGAGTGCTCCTACGCCAGTGTGTTCATGCATATAAATCTGTTTATTAAACAGCTTTAACCTGCTCCAAACACAACCTGGAGTTATCTTATCTGAGGAAAATAAACAGATGCATCCAAGCACCCAAACACTCTAGGATAAGGAGTTCCTTATCAGCCCTGCTTCCCCCACTGGCCCAGTTAAACCTTCAGTCACTCATTCATTCATTTATTTCCCATCCGTGGCATTTTAGGAGCACCAACCCACGTTTCCTATCAGCATGTTTTTGATCTTGGGAAGCTGCAATTCCCCAATGTTTCATTTGCTTTCTGCACCCAAACGCATCCATCCCTTCAGCTTTGTCACTGCTTCCCCACCTCAGCTAATTAGCACCTCTTTTCCCACATTTCTCTCCGGGATAACTCGCTCAAAGCCTTAGGAGAAGAAAAAAAAAGAAAAAAAGAGAAAAATTTCTCCAAAAAAGAGAAATTACCCGAAGCCTGGCAGCATTTTTGCTTTTTATATATTTCCTCAAGGAAGGAAACAAAAAGGATAAGGTTCCAGGACATGCCTGGTTCCGAGCTCCCTGCTCCATGCCCCATTTGTGGCCAAGCTCCTAAAATTCCCTGACCTTTGGGAGAGATGCCTGTGTCGTTCCCTGCCTGCTCCAGGTGACAGAGAGTGGCAGCAGGGAGAACCCAGGCCAGGGAGGTCTGGATGTCCACCCTGAGTGCTCAGTGATGCTGGGACACAACATCCAACCCCTGCAGAGCTGCTCCAGGCACGGAGGGCTCCTTTCCCTGCCCCCCTGAGCCCAGGGACAGCAGCACAGGCATCTCCTGGTGTCTGGACCCAGAGAGGGGTCAGAGAGTCCAGAGAGGAACCAGAGAGCCCAGAGAGGGGTCAGAGAGGCCAGAGAGGAACCAGAGAGCCCAGAGAGGGGTCAGAGAACCCAGAGAGAGGTCAGAGAGCCCAGAGAGGATCCAGAGAGCCCAGAGAGGAGCCAGAGAGCCCAGAGAGG
>VZRF01014393.1:31802-79024 GCA_013396875.1 Vireo altiloquus | reverse complement strand
GACAGCGAATACCTCAGGACGTACGTTTGGTTAGAGTATCCTTTTCTTAGATGGACAGCCTTACAGGTTTAGGGTTGGAGTTGTCCTTCTCCTAGGATGGTTGCCAAACGGCTATCGAGCCCATCCTGCCCGTGGGCACACTTTGTCTGACCCTTCAGCTGAGACCTGTCTGGCATGGGAGACCCTACCAGAGGCGCAAACCACTGCCAACATAGCTCTCAACCTCATGAGGGCATGCAAGCTTCTCCCCTGCGACAAGGGGGTGTCCTCGGAGAAGTATTGTATAAAGCACATCTTATATACTGTTCTAAAACCAGCAGTTCAACAACCACACACTTCAGCTTCTAGGATTACATCTTTAGCATCTCCAATGGCTACTGATTACAACCTCTTTGCCTAATCTCCTGCTAGCTATCATACTTTTGCCTCACCTCAGGTTCTTTATTTGTCTCCTGCTCTTTTGTTTTGCCCACTGCTAGACCTGGGGTACACCTGTCTCCCCCAAGGTCCCGTGCCAACAAAAGCCATCCTCCCTGGCGACATTCTGAATCCCCAAAGATACTGTGTCTGGAAGGTCCTATTGTATAATGCACCATTTATGAAGGAAATAAACTGCATATAAAAGGAACAATAGAACATGCACACCCACATGCACAGAGACTACAAGCACATCTCTGAAGCAAACAGGCTCTTCCCTTGTAAGTGCAGTTCATTTTCCTTGGGGACTCAAACAGATTCTGACCTCATGTCTGACACTCCCTGAAGTTTCAATTTGAGCAGTTGCTGTCAGGAAGCCATCATTCATAATTTAGAGTTGGTTAAGAATCCTGTTCATGAGAAGATTGTGTCTGATATAGAAGGGGACATAATAAATTTGGTCTCACAATAAGTAATCCCTCTAGAACAGGATGAAGTGAATAGAAAAAAAGCAGAAGAGAGGAAAAAGCTTGTTAATGTTGATGCTGTATCTTTTTCTCTTATAACAAATGATCCTTAGTTCTTACTAGGGAGAAACTTGAATTTGTGAGGCATCAGGAGACCTTTCTGCTGCTGAGAAATAACAGCAGATCTAGATGATGTGATTTGTTCAGCTGTCCACCCTGGAAAAGGTGATAGAGAAAAGGATGAAGCAAAAAAAAGAGGATGCAGAAATGTGTTTAAAGACAACTTTCAGCAAGGGTGGCTGAAACCCTCAAAGCCTGGACAGACAAGTGTCTAAAAAGAACCCTCACAAATATTCTGGCTGTCAGTCAGACCCTGAGCATAAGCTATTGCTCTGAAGGGTGCAGGATCATGGGCAAAACTACATCCAGCATCCACAGTAAAAATGGAAGTCTGATTTGAAATTGAGCAAAAAGCCAAGGCTTTAGTGATGGGAAATAAAACAGCCTGGCCAGATGGAGATCTCAGGCACAGAACCAGTGCAGAGTGCTGAGTTCTGTGCAGAGCTCAGGTTGAGTGTCAGGTTTGCATTAGTCAGATTTTCCATTAACCCATACAATTGAAGGCAAAATTTAAATACTGGCCTTATAACAGTCTTTCCAAATATATTGATTGACATATGTGTGCAGCAGCAATACGCATACAGCAACATTGGCATACTGGAACCAGAACCAGGACCTCCTTGCATTTTTAAGTAGGTCACAGAACTGATTTAAAAATTTTCTGGAAGAAAGTTGTCATTACCCTTATTTCCATTTAACAGAGAAAACGGACAGAGATTTGAAAATATTTTAGTGATGACTGAGCTAGATTTGTAACAGACTCCTTAAAGCCTATTGCAGTGCTGTGGGACACACATTCCAGAGAAATTCAGCTCTGATTCAAACTGCTGGATGCACCAACAGCTAATATTAGTGAAGTGCTTCAAGATTATAATGATTTTTTTTTTAATGGCCTCCAAATTTAAGCAGCATCACTTAATTGGGACCCAGGCAGACAATTTAAAGTTTAGTTAATGGGCAAACAATAATGAAAATTTTATTCTGTCTCTTCACAAATATAATTAAGATAAAAGCAAGACTTGGCACCGAAATTGTCCATCAAAGGACACAGATGAACTTGAAAACAGCTGGAGTATTATTTTTCATGCTGGGTGACAATACAAAGTGCTAGTGAAAGAAGAGGGCACAATATCCTGTGACTGAGTGTGGTTTCCAAGGGAAAGCAGCCTCCCACAGGGGTTTGCAGTTATTGCCCAAAGGCGACATCAACACCATAACTAAAAACTCAAGAAATGCAGGACTAGGGACCAACATGCACATTCCTCTGCTGAACTTCCACCATGCTTTGCATCCCAGACCACAACAGCTCTTTCACTGTTGTCAAATAACGTGATCCCACCATGGACTCTAGACAGACATCTTTAGTTCTGGAGCTTTGTCATTCTTACTTTTCTAAAGTTACTTATTAAAATGTGAATCCCTTTGAAAAGATTTGAGGGACTGTGCTTTCACTGTTTTGAGATTAGTCCTGTAAACCATTTGAAAGGCAGGGAAATAACAGTTTTCTCTCTTGAGATGAGACTCAGGAGATGGATGGCTTTGTCTTACAAATGTCACACTGTGACGTCTTTCCTGTAGAAGGGAAGTTTCACAAGTCATTAATTCAGCCTGCTGGTGGGACAGTCTAATAGATAACATAAACCCGTTGGGAAGATAAATATCACAAAGTTCTTTTATTTGGAGATTCAACATACTTTTCAACCTGCCTGTTCACTTTGTGGGAAATTTGACATTAGAAGTTTATTATATTTTAAAACTCTTGCACAAAGAATAATTTTTTGAGAGGGTAACAGAAAATTGCCAGTGTATCAGAAATGGAGCAAAGAACAAAATCTTTGATGTGCAAATAATGAGTCACTGGTAGCAGGTGTAATTCTATCATCACTAACATGATTTTGGCTGAACTGGAAGGGTCAAAATATAGGTTACTGTGTAAAATACATAACCTGAATTGAGATAACACATTATTGAGTGCCATTAAAAAATCAATTATTAAAATAAAATCTTTACTTGCACAGTATGGTGACTTTTGCGGACTTGAAGATTCAAATAGACATGATATTCCTGAAAAAATGTTGGGGAAAAATGCATAATGAAGTGCCATACAGTGCTTTGAAACAGGTTTTAACCAAACTACATGAAACCACCAAGCTTCTTCATGTCAGGACATGAGGAATCTGTAAATTGTGGTGAAAGCTATTTTTTAGTCACTATAATCACAAATTGAGAGAAAAAGAAAGACAGGGATATTTCTTTCTAGAGTTGCCTTCAGAGAGGCAAATGGAAATTAAAACATAATCTGTGAATCCTCAAACTGAAGCTGCCTGGACTCTGCAGAGTATGAAAGAGAAAGAGCCTGTCACTCCAAGTGAACAGAAAGCCCATGATTTGAGAGATGGAGGGTCAATTTCTCTAAGCTGACCCTGGATTCTCCAAATGCTGCCTTCAACATCTTCTAGGTTTGAAGTGGGTAAAGATTTGGCTTCTGATTCTAGTTCATGAGTGTAAACTGGAGGTCTCACACATCCTGCAGTGATGGTTGGGTGGTGCCTGTGTGGGATGTCAGCCCACATCATCACCCATTTTCTCTTCCCAAATAAGAGGGGAAATGTCTGTCAGGGAGGTTTCATTGCAACATGATGGGCTGCTAGGGTGCTCTCCCCATTCCAGGGTTCATGATTTATAGCAGCTGATGCCAGAAATGGGTGGAATGTGCCCCTGGAAAGGCCTAAGGCAAGCTCAGTGCCTACATCCAAAGGGGCCTAAGCAATGGAAGGGTGTGGGGGAGGCTCACTGGCTCCAGGCTGAGAGCCAAATTTTATCTTGCAGTCACAGCTGTCACAGCTCGGTGACAGAAAGTCATAATTGACATTGTGGTGTCCCACCAGGAGCAGAGGAAGCATTTCGAGAGGGTGATACTAGTAAGCACCAATGTGGATATCAACTTCCCTCCCTCAGAAGGGAGGGAGAGTGTAAGGATGTGTTTTAGTGGGAAAATGTGCTCACATGCCCGAGATTTGTGGCAAACTTGAAAGTCTCTCTTCAGCAGCAAAAAGAAAACACAACTCTGCCCCCATATAGTTCCATACTGTGGACTGAGCTGTCAAAATACTTCCCACAGCTGAGACCTGGTAGAGAGGCAAACACTCTGTTGCTGCTGAGACCTATTACTGGAACAAATAATGTGCTGTGTTTTGCAGTTACAACACTTACAAACATCAAACATCTTATAGTTCTTTTCCTTCCACAGATTTTCCAAACTGTAAATGCAGAACAGGCAGATAACTCCTCAGATAAAATTTGGGACCTTTGTTGGCATCTGTTTGTAGTTTTACGAGGATAAGTTTGTTAATAGAGGATGAAGAGGAAATGAATGTGGAAGGACAGCTGGGTAAATCTGCAAGTGATACTTTTCATTGGCACAGAACTGATGTAACAAAGGATGTTCTGTCACTGGGGTCAGAGGCTTTATGATTGCTAGGTTTGTAGCATGGATAAGGGCTACAGTCAGGCAAAATTTCAGCCCTAGGATTTAGCTATTGCCTTTGCTGTGCTGCCTTGGGTGCCATCTAGAGTAATTTAAATACTGGGATTTTCCCTGCAGGACACAGATCACAGGATCAGATTCCCTTGGGTTTTCAGTCAGTGTATGTCCAAACACTTTCTCCAAATTTTTGGGTGATGAGTTCAAAATATTCCCATGCCTAATTCCAGTGATTCATTTTATGATTATTCAACATGAGATGCCCTCAGGAGTCAGATTTCCAGAGGGGTTAATTACTCACAACTCTAATGATTCAGCAACTCTAAAATACTCTTATAAAACCATAGGAAGATCATATTAAACCTAGAGAAACTCAGCAAGACATTTATGAGCTGACTACCCATCATCCCTTCTAATAAAAAAAGGATCTTTTAGTGTCTTTAAAAGTGTGTTACCTAATTTCACTGGGAACTGAAACATTTGTCACAGTGTGGAAAAAAAATGAGGAGCTTTTAGAGTTTAAGTTGATTTTCATTATGTCTGTTAAGATTTTCTTTCCTCTGATTGTTAACTTAGGAGCATTTGAGCACTGTACAGCAGTGTCCTAACCAATTAATTTAACTCAATTTCCTCACAGGATAAGAACTAACCCAAGAATAAGTTTAAATATTTCAAAAATAACGTAATTACCAGGATATCAGCAAGTTGCTGTTTTATTGGCTTCTGTGTTACCTCTGTATCAGACCACAGTTTGATTTCCAATGTCTGTGTTCAGGACCAGCAGGTTTTGTCCTTGTTTCTCTGCAAGCCATCCAGTTGTGCCTCTCGAATTTTTGCTGGATCACCTCCAAGCATTAACTAGAATTTTTCAACAGTTAAAATCCTATGAAATCAGATGCACATTTGCATCTTTAGGTAGGAATTCCCACAGCACAAATATGTTTGTACTGCTCATTTATGCTCATGATTGTGTACATCCAGAAATAGCACAAATGTATCTGATAGAATCACAGAATGGCTTGGGCTGGAACAGACCTTTAACATCATCCAGTTCTACCCCTCTGCCATGGGCAGGGACACCTTCCATCAGACCAGGTTGCTGAGAGCCCCATCCAACTGGCCTTGAACACTCCCAGGGACGGGGCATCCACAGCTTCTCTGGGCAAGCTATACCAGGGTCTCACCACCCTCACAAGGAAGAATTTCTTCCCAATATGTAATTTAAACTTACTCTCTGTCGGTTTAAAGCCATTCCTCCTTGTCCTGTCACTCCAGGCCCTTGTAAATAGTCCCTCTCCATCTTGTAGGCTCCCTTGTGGAAGGCCACAATTAGGGCACCCCGAAGCCTCCTCTTCTCCAGGCTGAACAATCCCAATTCTCTCAGCAGAGCTGTTCCAGCCCTCTGATCACCTTGGTGTCCCTCTCTGCACTTGGTCCAGCAGCTCCGTGTCTTCCTGTGCTGGGACCCCAGGGCTGGATGCAGCTCTGAGGTGAGGTCTCACTAGAGGGGCAGAATCCCCTCCCTTGATAAACTGGAAAACTAAGGAAGAAAATAGATTTTGCGAGTATTTTACTGCCTTATCCATCTAAGACTAAGAGCTAATTTTCAGAAGTTTCCTTAATCCCCAAAACCATAATTTTCCAGTCGATTCCAGATGTTTGAAGATTTACAGCTCAGATGTCACTACTTAGAAGTTGTATCAGCACTCGGGTGTTTCCCCTCTTCATTTGAGCCATACCCACTTCTATCCTTTGCATGACTGCATTTTTTTTCACTAATTCTGACTGTTCTGAGGTTTCAGGTGCATTTAGTCCCCTCATTTTAGCAACTGAAGAATTTTTTTGGACACAATGCCAGAGAACAGTCAAAAATATTTGAATTCCCTGTCATTAAGGTGGTCAGGGCTAATATAATATGAGATTTTCTTAGGGAAAAACTAAGCATAGCTGGTAAAATGCATAGAAGTAAAATTTTTATTTCATTCGATTTCTTGTCATCTCCATATATCATATTTTTCTTTTCTCTTGCTGCTTCACTCCCACCCATTCTCATAATCTGCAAATTACTTTACTCTGAGATATTTCCTGTGCATTAATTGCATTTCATTGGCTGCCAATTCAGTCTTCTGTTTCTGCACTTGCATTTATATTTAGGAAACATGATGAAAATTAATATCATAATTATACATTCAAGCAAATCACATGAATTAAATCTGTGTCTAGCCAGCCAAAAATATCTCTGGTTGTGGATATATGTATTGGAGTGTATATTCTTTTTCCTTCTCCAGTAGCGTAACAAAACAGTGTTGTGGTTTAACTCCAGCCAGCAATTGAGTACCACACAGCCACTCACTCAGTGCCCCATCCCACTGATAACTCTATCCCAGATGAAACCTGGGCAGATGGTGGAAAAAACTGCTGTGTTATTCCATGGAGAAGTACTCCATAAAAGAAGAGCAACACTCAAACTCTTTTCCTTTTGAAGCACCATCTTTTAAATTTCTCACAAAATATTTATATATATTTATCTCTTACAGAAAATGTGACAATGTTCATCTTGAAAAAATTTCTAACTAAACAAGGCATTAAACCCATGAACCTTCTTTTGTATTTGCCCAGTTGCAATATCCTTTTTACCTAAACCTTGACATTCTTGTGTTCTACCACCACAGGAAGGCATCCCATATTTCCTTAGAAGGTCTAAATTGTGCTATAGCATCTACGTTGATGCTTTATTCACTGGGCTTGAATTGTGCTCTTAAATTCTGTTAAAAAACCTTACAGAGGACTTCAAAGAATGCAAACAGATCACACTGACAGGATCCAGCACACTGATTCACTTTGCAGAAGGTGTTTGAAACCAGTTGGCTGTGCAAGTTTGTAATAGAATGAACTGCAAAGAAATTAATGACATACTGTTGGTATCTTCCCCAGAGCACCTGTTTGATATCAAACTAATCTATGCTTAACCCACTGAAGTCATTAATCACTCCCAGCCTCTACTGTCAGACTTCCTAATAGCTTGGACATCTGCTTTACGAAGTCTCATAAAATTTCCTGTCAAATCTGTCTCTAAAGTACAACCAGGGTGCTTGAGAGATCAGCTGCTTGTCCCATACACATTTTAATTTTAGAAACTAAGGACTTTTTGGTTCATTAAATTAAATGAGACAATGTAATTGTTTTATTGCAGAATATCAGGTTAAATCAATGCACATATATTTGAATTATTGCTTGCACTGGGATCTGAGCAAATTTCTGTCCAGGCTATTTATCATTTCCATTTAGTTTGGACACTGATTTAATTGTTGTGGTATAACCCCCTTTTCTTTCAGAGGGACCTGCTTGGCTTTTTTAAAAGTCTAAACTCTACGATGAGTTCAGACAAATCATAATAAATCTTTCTTCCAAGGAAGTAAACAAAAACTTCATTGAATTTGATGCCACTCTAATTACATTATTAAAATAATGGCAGTTTATTTGTAGAACATGTGACTGTAAAGAGCAATGTGTTGGAGGCTAGGATTTTTCGGTTTTTTTCTTTCCCTCAGGGATTTTTTTCCTCCCATTTTTTGCCTAAGAGATGGGAATGATGGGTACTTAAGAGAGACAAGAGATGTGGCCCGGAGGGGGAAGGGGTGCAGTTGGTTGGAGTCTCTTAGCTGGGGGAGTTAGCTTGGTAGCTGGACGGGTTTTCTCTTGCAAAGTGCAAAAATACAGCGAGACTTGGCTGGGCGTCAGGGGCTGGGCTCAGTCCTCTCTCGCTCTCGGCATCAGAATGGAGACAGTTTCGTGGTTTTGGTGCCAGACTGCTGCTACCCAGAGGATTCACTGCCACTGCGGAGTTTTGCCCTTCCACTGCTTCTCCTAACTGAGGGTGAGCTTCTGCTTGCAACAGCAGTCATTGAACTGGGACTTTTTCTACACCCGACCTCACTGGGAGGGACCCTCACCATCTGCATGGGTGCCTTGAGGGAAGCCCGGGACCCCGCTCCCTTCCCCCTCTCTGGAGGGAGCGTCTCCTGGCTGCTTGTGGGAGCCCAGTTGCTACTACTCAGCCCTGCTGTTTTCTGCTGCTGATTCAGGTTTTTGCTACACTTTAACTTCACACCCCGTGTCCGCCCGGACTCCCGCTGCTCCTCCCACCACTTCGGGGTTTTTGCTACACTTTGCCACCCCAGGTGTGCTCGCCTCTGCTGTTCCAGCGTGCTGCTCCGAGGTTCATGCTACAGCCCTACTGGCCACCCAGAGTGGCATGAGACCGCCTGCTTCCCGCGAGTATTGCAAGGGGAGCTCCTTCTCTCTCTCTTTCTTGCCGTCCGAGCTGCCATCGCCACGTGCAGAGGCGGCCGAGCTCGCTCCGAGCGCCCCCTGCAGGCGCGGGGGAACCATCGCACCCGCCCTGCTCACCGGGACTCACCAGCGCCCCTGCCGGCCGTGAGCGTCACTGCACCACAGGGGAAACTGGGTTTCTGGGTTTGTTGTTGCTGCTGCTGCTGTTGTTTTTTGTCTTGTTTTATATATATATTAGTAAAGAACTGTTATTCATTTTCTCATAAGTTTGCCTGAAAGCCCCATAATTTCAAAACTATAATAATTTGGAGGGAAGGGGATCATATTTTCCATCTCAGGAAGGTTCCTGCCTTCCTTGTCAAGACACTTGTCTTTTAAACCAAGACACTGTGTCTCCCTATATATAATAAAGTTCATTATTTCCTGCCAGGGAGTCACCAGAATGTGGGTTAGGAGGAGCAGATCAGGCCACATCCCAGTACTTGGGGAGACAGATCTTTTTCTCAGTACAAAGCCAAATCCATGCAAATTGATAAAGCAGGAAGTCCAAGGACGGAGAAGGAGCTTGGGATTGCTGTAACATGTGTTATGCTACTTTATTTCCAGTATTTCCTGCTTATTTTGGGTGGAAAACCATCATGCATTTGTGGCTCCAATTACCTGTTTTCCTTTCTACTTTTTGTTGGTTGACACTCAACTTCATGTTGTGCTCTTTCCTTGTTTCTCCTGCCCACAGCACCTTCTTTTATCTAGCCCATCTCCTGCCTTTCTCTTCTTTATCTTCTGCAGCAGGGAAATAATCTGGAGACAACAAACTCTTCTGGGCTGTTAGCTGGCTCTCAGATGTGCTCTGATGACAGCTGTGGAGTCAGTCAAACCCAGCAGTGGTACCAGACATACATGAGTATTTCACCTTCAACAAACAGTGCTCCAACATGGCCCAAAAAACCCCAAAGACCAGTGGCATGGACAATTTTTGCAGGATTTCACTTTCTTCCTAGGCCCCCCAGATGACCTGAACAACTGACATATTGTTGGGGTTTAGGATTCTTCCTTTTGGTTCTTTCAGGCAATTTTCTCTCACATGTGTTGCTAGGAGACAATAACAACTGGGTACTAAGACAAAAGAAGTTGACAAGCTCAGTGCAGGAGGGCACTTGGCTGCACTCCTCTTACCTCAAGGTTTCTCTTGGAGGGGCAGAGATACCTCAGGAACTGGGCTGGGAAAAAAGGGGCTGGGGCAGCTGCTAGCTCCCTCTTGCTCTCTCAGCTTCAGAAGAGAGCAACGGAGCTGCTGATTGTGGAGGGAATTCACTGCCACCACCAGAGCCCAGTCCTGTCCTACTTCTTCTGCTGTGGGGCAAGCCTTTGCTCATGAGAGCAGTCACTGAACTGGGACCTTATTAATGCCCCATCTCACAGAAAAGAAAAAAAAGCCTTTCACCTTCTGCTGGGATGCCTCAGGGGAAATCCGGAGCCCTTTCCCCTCCCAGGGAACCTCTCCCTGCCCTGTTCAGGAGCCGGGCTGCCGCTGCCCAGCCCCTGCTGGTTTTTTTGCCACTGCTCTGAGTTTTTGCTTCATTGTAGCTCTGCACCCCCTGCCCTGCCGGGATGCTCCGAGGTTCCTGCTACAGCGTTTCTGCTACCTCTTGCTTGCTGCCCTGGGTTAGCCTGCCCTGCTACTCCAGCCACTGCTCCGAAGTTTCCTGCTGCAGCTCATCTTGGCCATTCAGCCTGCCGGCCATTACTGTGGGCTCTCCGAGCTCGCTCCGCAGCGCCCCCTGCAGGCGCGGGGGAACATCACACCCGCCCTGCTCACCGGGAGCTGCCAGCGCCCCCTGCCGGCCGTGAGCGTCACTGCAGTGCAGGGGAAAGTGCCTGAGAGCCGAGAGAGGCTGCTCTGGGCTCTGCTCTGTTTGTTATCGCTGCCACAGTTACTGGTGCTTGTTTGCCTTCTTATATATACTTGCTAATAATGAACTGTTATTCCTTTTCTCATACCTTTGTCTGAAATGGCCTTAATTTCAAAGTTACAATAATTCAAAGGGAAGGGGGTCATATTTTCCATTCCAAGAGAGGCTCCTGCTTTCCTTAGCAGACACCTGTCTTTCAAACAAAGACACATATGTAGAGTAGAAGTGACAATTTAGTGACTGTTTGCAGGTTTTTGACATGAAAAAGAGATCCCTCCAGAGCAGCACACTCTGATCACTTTACACACAGAGCTCCAAGAGTGAATTGGTGCTGAGGCTTGCTGAGCTCATAGTACCAGGGCAGAAGCTGAGCACTGGGGGACACAGAGGAAGGACAATTTAGTAACAAGCTAAATTCATTTCACCTCCTCTCAGCCATTCCCCCTCATGCGAACAGCATCTGGACAGAGACTTACTTGGACTGAAGCCAAAGTATAAATAGATCACCAATTTCAGTAAAAGATTGGGAATTGAATTACAGCTCTGCAGTGCAGAGAACTCTGTTCTGCAAGAGGTGTGAACAGAATCCAGCATTTCCCAATGGAAACATGGCAAATTCCTCTCCCATGTGATGAGCAAAAGCAAAAGGTAAGTGCATGTGTTGTTGCCTAATTGTGGTTAACCAAACTCTCTAGAGACAGGAGGAAGGGGAAGTGCAGCCCAGGGCCTAATCCCAGGAAGGGAAGGTGCCTGGTAGGGAGAGGACAGGCATGGATGGATTGAGCACAGAGGGAAGGCAGGAAGAAGAAGAGTTTCTGCCTGTAAGTGCTTTCACTTGATTCTCTGGCTTTTACAGTGCATGCCAGGAGATAATGTCATCTCTGCAAAGCTTCCCAACCTCTCTGTTGCACTCCATCAAAATTGAGGAGCTCTTTAGAGGTTAATATTTGGCTCACAAGTGTGGAGGCCGGTGGGCTCATTAATCAAGGGACTATGAGAGCTGTCTGGAGGAGGGGACCCTAGAAGACTCCCTAGATTAGGGTGACAGAAAGAGGCTTCTCCCAGGGACCTTTGTTCTACTATGTTAATGTGCCCCAGTTCTGCTTTCCTCGTTGGTCCCTTGGCCTCCCCACCCCTTTCTCCCATTTTTGTCCTGGCCCTAGAATGTTCTCCCTTCCCTACTTCCCCATTGGCCCTTGTCCCTTAGCCACTCCCTCACCATTTTCCTCTTGGCTTCCATACCCTAGCCCCGCCTATGTACCACCCTCATGCCCTCAGATTATTGGTCCCTGATGCTCTCTGCCCTACTGACCCGGTATAAAACCCTGGACACCCCATTGCTTTTTGTCTTTGTCTCTGGATGTCTTTATATGTGTGGCTGCAATAAACAACTCCCATGGAACCACATATGAAGACTTTTCCTGCCTCTTTGCCATTGACTCATATTTGGAGCTATCCGGTGCGTGTGTGTGTGCATGTGTGTGGCACCGCCCGAGTGACTTCGTTACAGAGACACTTCCCAAAGGTTGAGGTACCTACCACCTGCCTGCCACAACACACAAGGTTGTAATTACTCTCACGTTTTGAAAAATCACAAGGTTTCCAGGCAAAGCTTCACCTTGATTGAAGTGTTACAAACATCTGATTTTAAGAAAATGAAGCCAAAACTGGAATCACCCCAGCTCCTCTTCTTCCAGCAATTTAAGGAGAAATATCTGTACACATTAATGGAAATTTTTTTGCAACAAAAGTAAATGGGTGTCATTTAATAAAAGTGTGCATCTTTGCGCTGGGAGCCCCGGTGGTCTAGTGGTTAAGGATACGGCACAGTAATTGCCGGGGCCCGGGTTCGATTCCCGGCTGGGGATACTCCCCGGGCAGGCGGAGCTCGTTAGCCCTGCAAGGGGGCAATCTGCCTACGTCCTGAGGAGGACCTCGCTGCCACTGTCCAAGACTCGCTTTGGCCCGGCAGATTGAACCTTGGGATTAAAGGGTGGGCTCAGATCTGCGCGCCCTGTGTCTCACCTAAAAAATCCAGTGCGCAGGCTGGAAGGTCTGAAAAGAAAGAGGCCTTCCCCGGATCTTCGTATGCGAAGGCTGGCCAGCATCTTTGCGCTAAAAAAGTGTGCAAATGAATTGAGATATTATTCCCATTTCCAAAAATTAAACAAAACAATTCAGACTCCGCCTTTCACTCAGCAATTTGCCAACTGACTGATACACACAGTAAATTATTATCAGTACATCATTAGCTCCAGCTGTATTGGTGCAGACTGTTTTTCAGATGTGTTCATGACAATGACAGCAGACCCAGCACCATACAGATTTGTGTTTGGCTGACTGTTGTTTGTCACACTACCCACAAAGATGTTGTTTTGATGCCTGGAGCAAGACTAGCTTCTCCCCCAATACATTCTTGGCACATTGATTTTTCCCTCTCCATCTCAGTTAGTGTAGCTGTGAAATGGAGAAATGCCACTGAGCCATTTTGTGAAACAGTGGAGGTGTCACTCATGGGAAGTGTTACCTGGTGAGTAATGCTTGTGTGTACAATGAGGAGCAGAAGCCTGGCTTGCTCTCACACTATGAAGGGTTTATGCACCTGACTTCTCAAACACCTGGGAAGAAAGCCAGCTTGTGCATGGAAGAGAGCCCAGGGAAGACCCCGAGAGTCTGTTCCTGCCACTGGAAACTTTCGGATCCTGCAGATGCCACAGTAGCACAGTTGTTCCTTGCAAAAAAACATTTGTTAGTCAGATAAGTCATCAAAATTTCCATTCATCCTTATATGAACACCTAAAGGGTACTGAGAAATCTCCAAAAACCTCACAGTCATTAATGTCTCACTCTTTGAGACTGTTTGTAATTCCCTGCATCTGTCCTGCTCCTCTTCTCATGTATCCGCCTCCCAGCAAGGCTTTAGGTGTAGGGCTGCCTTCCAGTCTGACAAAAGTGAACCAGACCCTCAGGATTCATTTCCAAGGAAAATTTGATTCCAACTCAATATCAAGGAAAAAAATTGGTTCCACTTGGGGAAGAGGGGAACAATCAACCCCACAACATTCACTAGGGGAGATGTGCTCTCACTTTGCACCTTTCACATGTTCACATCAGAATTCACAAACTCAAAGGTTAACATGAAAAAAAAAAAGCAGCAAACTAAGGACTTTCCAACCAGTTCTGAAAACAAGCTTTTAGTTGAGAAAACGGTCATTCCAGAAGATTCACTTCTAAAGCACAACTCATTGGAGTGCAACATGAAGCCAACAATTCCCTTCAAGTTTATTTCTGCCTACCTCCAAGCTTAGAAAGAACTACACAGCTCCTAAAATAGAGATGGTTAGAGCATGGCGTGGAAAGAACCACCAAGCAGCACCAGCATCATCTGCAAAGGCTCTTCCTTGTTCTCCAGATGTGACATACTTATGCCTTTTTTTATACAGAAAAGAAAGGAAAAATAATCAAAACCAGCTACTTTACTGTGCTACTTCAGATATTTCATGCTGAATACTTACTGGAAACAACTTTTTGTGCCAGATCCAAGACATTTTGAAGTTATTTACATTCTGCCATTAGCTTCAAAGGGGAACAAGATTTGCCTTGCAAAATAACCAAGAGCTACAATTACTGAAAGGCAAATTAATTCATGGCAGCTTTGGTTGCAACAGCTACAGAATTTAGCAAGATGGTTAACCATGTTAGTGTTCTGGTAAGGCCCAAATTCGAACACTTCAAATCTAAAGAATATTTAACTCCAAAATATCAGAACTGCAGGATCACAGAATGGTTTGGGTTGGAATGGACTTTAAAATTCATCTGTTGGAAGGAGAGGGGAGGTGTTGAGGAGGAGGTTCAGGGCTTATTGGGTGCATGGTGGGAGTGGACACCTTACATTAGACCAGGTTGCTCCGAGCCCCATCCAACCTGGCCTTGAACACTTCCAGGGATGAGGCAGTCACAACTTCCCTGTGCAACCTGTGCCAGGGCCTCATTACCCTCAGAGGGAGGAACTTCTTCCTAATATCCAATCTAAACCTATTCTCTGTCAGTTTGAAGCCATTCCCCCTTGTCCTGTCACCCTAGGCCCTTGTAAATAGTCTCCCCCCATCTTTCTTGTAGGCTCTTTTCAGGCACTGGAAGGCCACCATGAGGTCACCCCAAAGTCTTCTCTTCTCCAGAGTGAACAATCCCAATTCTCTCAGCCTTTTCTCATTGCAGAGGTGTTCCAGCCCTGTGATCATCTTGGTGCCTCCTCTGGATTCACTCCAGCAGCTCCCTGGCTTCCTGTATTGGGACCCCAGGGCTGGATGCAGGATTGCAAGTGAGGTCTCACCTGAGTGGGGCAGAGGGGCAGAATCCCTCCTCCCCTGCTGCCCACAGGGACTTGGATGCAGCCCAGGATACAAATTTCAGTCCAGGATACAGATAAGGTTGTAACAGTCTATAGAAAAATACTCATCTGAGGAAAATGGGGGTGGGGCATCTTTACTACATCTAGCTTACACATTTACCTAATGTACATATATTACATATATTAAGACAGTGAATTTTATTAAGAGATTTATTGTGCAAGAATGATTTTCATGCTCGTTTACAATAAAATAATAAGTTTTAACAAATATTCATGCCATTGCTTAATTTCAACACTAAACATAATATTTACATTCAAGTTTACATCTTTGTTCAAGTTACATGTACAATATTGTCAGAATTAAGTAAGAATGCATCTTCAAATCAAAGTTTGTTTGGTTTTTTTTTTACAATAGAGTATCACCACCTTTCAGACATTTACTGGAAATGACAAATTTCCTGTCTTTGCAGTACCTTTATTTCCCAGCTACAGCACTGGAAAAGAACAAAAACTACAGAGAACCCCAAACAAAACCCCAAACACAAAAGCAATCTGCAGGAACCACTGTCACACGCATACATCAATCTCCAGTTAGCCAGGCATTTAAACAGGAAGGAGGCTGCAGAATAACCTCTGACCAAATGATTTTTGGGGGACTGTTTATGTCATCCTTGAGATGACATCTTTAACACCCTTAAGATCCTGCCTTAAGAAAGTGAACCTCAGGACAATTCTTTCACGAAGTCGTAAATAACAAAAATACCTCCTTTGTCAATACTGAAGTGAACATCCTGTAATAGCACAAGACACACCCTGGAACTTTTTGTTGTGTTTTTTTTTTTTTTTCCCCCCACCAAAGGGATGCCCAGGATCACAGCATTGTGGTCTGGCAGCTCTTAAAAGACAATTAAAAAACCAAAAAACACCCCCCAACCCCCTAAATATAAAAACAACAACAAAACATGTTTTTTTATGTGCAGAAATTCAAACTGTAACTTTTTGGTACTGCTTTTTCCTCTTCACACTCTAGGATGTAAAGGAATTTCAGAGTCCAGCCCATGTTTTCTTGGCCTGCACACAAATCTCTCCCTTCTTCATCAAAGGTTTCCAGCATAGACTTCTCAGTCACCTCCCTCCCAACCTGACCTACGCTGAGAATCAGCTCCGACAACACTCAAACTCAGAAATGGTTCTGAATGACAGCTTATCATGCTCCCACTGAACAGCTCAAAAATGCAACAGAATTTTTCCTTCCTTCCACAGTTCCATGTGATGTCTGCTATTCTAATCCATATTGCCTACCAGGGCTTCACCTACTGCCTGGTTTCCCAGAGGCCAGGAATAGTAACAAAAGAACCAGAGCACACCTGCCAGTTCACTGCTCTGATTTACGTTAAGTTATATGACAACAAAAAAAAAGTGATTGTCTTGGATCTTGGCTATGAATGTCATGGAGAGATACTGACTTTGAAGATGCAAACCTAAACATTCCCACATTTTAAATAATCTTTATATTTAGCAGGGACTACTTCACTTGTTCTGCCTTCATGTTGTGACATCTCCTGCAGAACTTGTGGGCTGAGGAGCAGTTGTAGAAGGCTGCACGGGCAGCATTTCTAGCTCGGATTCACGGACAAAGATGACGGCATCACCACTGACATTTATCAAACACTGAGCCTGGAAAAAAGGACAATAGCCAGTTACCAAACATTAAACAATAATATGTTTATGTTTACTTTTATCTGCTAGATGTAACTACACCGAAAAATCAGCAGAGGTTGGTAGAAGGACAAATTATTTTAATTTATTGGTGAGGCAATCTGTGCCACATTTTCTTTTCTAATCTGCTCACTCGTGTGCCACTAAACATGCAGATAGATTCTTGGGAGACCACCAAATATGAAATATCTGGATATCTGTACTTGCTTTCATTACTGTTATGAACATATTTAATTTACTGAATATTCTGTTACTGTCTTTACAAATTAAGGTTTGTCCCTTTATGTACAAAATGAAGCATCAGCAGCCCCAGGTATTTTTACGTTATACATCACGTTTTACAGAGTTAGCATGGAAATCCTACACTGCAACATCAGAAATACCAAGTTCTGCACTGTGCAACTATTTCCTGCAATTTACTTCATTCTAGCAAGCTCAGTTCTTTTACCCATCTGGGTATTTATGAAGCATCCTCATAATTTTGTGTTAATACAAGAACACTCTTGGATTCTTCAAACATTATCCTGAGATATCAAGAAATGTTGTCCAGATATGGCTCTACAGCACTGCTGGTTTTCAAAGACATAAAATGCGTATTTGTATCATACTAACTACAACAGGACTTGTTATTTTATATCCTAATTTCTCAAATCCTACCTGATTTTTGTTTGGGTTCTCCATGAAAACACACTGCTTCATTATGTATGACACAACTGCATTCCCTCCCAGAGCTGCAACATGAGCTCTCACCATGGCAAACACTTCAGCAATAAAAGCATGGAGGAAACCACTGACACCACCCTCCTAGAATGGAAAAAATATACATTACATGTTATATTAGGTCCAACTACAAGATGCTGAGTGCTTCTCTTACATATTTATCAGCTGAATAATTTAGTGAATCCTAAATGGTGTGGAGAACTTAAAAGCCAGTCACTGTTTAATGGGTCGCAGTTACAAATCAGATGGAGAGAGACCATTTACAGGAGACTCGAGTGACAGGACAAGGGGGAACAGCTTCAAACAGACAGGTTTGATAGACTGGATATTGGGAAGGTTAACCTATGAGGGTGGTGAGGCCCTGGCACAGGCTGCCCACCCAGAGAAGCTGTGGCTTCCCCTGGATCCCTGGAAGTGTCCAAGGCCAGGTTCAGGGCTTGGAGCACCCTGGTCTAGTGGAAGGTGTTCCCACCCATGGCAGGGGGTTGGAACGAGAGGGTCTTTAAGGTCCCTTCCAATCCAAACCATTCTATGGTTCTATGAAATTCTTGCAAAATTCCCAGTAAGGAGTGACCATATCTTTGATCACTGCAACTTCATGTATGTTAATGACTGTCATTAGTTCTTAACACTCACTAAGGAAGTGATCCCTCAAAATAAAAAGTAAGCAAGGAATAGAGCAGAGACTTGAGCTATTCAAGCTATTTATTTTTTTTATTTTCCCCTTTGAAGCCCAAAGGAACTTCTAGTCATCTCATTTCAATAATTTTTTTTACTTGATGGTGCTTGTGAGGCATTTTTACTTCTTTGATGTGGAACTGAAGAATTTAAATTAATGTGAAAGGAGAAGGAAAACAACCAAGTATGGATTTTCCTAGAAAATCCTTATGAAAGAATGTGAGCAAGTCCACTGTGGGGAAAAACCTATTACACACAAACCAGGCAACCAACCAAAGAAATAAAAATACACAGAAAATCCTGAGAAAAGAAACTGATCAAAACAGAGCTCACAGATGGTTCAAAATAAATATAAAATTTCAAAATTCAAGTGAAAGGCAAGACCAGTAGACTTCCCACATGTCTCTGTGTGTGTGTGCCACTGGAAGAATAGAAGAGGCAGGTAGAAGAAGAGACTGAACTAAGCTGAATTTCTAAGGGCTGTGCTCATTCCTAAAAGCATGATGTACACTGAATAGACTCATAAAGGCATAAAAAACTCCGTATCTTGGATGAAAATTTACAAACAAAAAGGACAGGTATAATTTTATCAAATCCAGCATAAAGCAGGAATGAAGTCAACTGCAGCAAGAAATCAAAATTCAATACAAGTTCATAATTCTCACGGAATTTTGATTTTGTCCAAGTCTTTTAAAGGTAAAGCAACTGATGGGGGAAAAATATGCATTATAAACCTAATACAACATTGGATCACAACAGGTAACAAAATGATTGTTAAACACCCACCTGTAAACATCAAAGCCTGAGAACAATGGATTAATCTGACTTGAAATTATCAATAGTTTTTGATTCTGGTATATATTTCAGCACTACCACAAGCAAAACATAAAGCAATACAAATACAAATACTGATAATTACTTTCTTGTAGGACCTGAACCGCATTGCTGGAGTTGGATATAATGATTGCTCTGTTCTGACTCCATTATAACTCAAGGCAATCCTGTAGTAAGAGTAGTTTGTGACTCAGCCTGTGTAGCTGAAATAATTTAAATTAGCTCCTCTAGGTGGTAGAAAGAGCACAGTGACAGCATCCCAGGGATTGTGTAACATTCCAGCTTCATGGAGGAGCTGAATCAAACACTTGAGTGACCCATCCTTGTTGGGATCAGCTATCACAGATACCAAAGCTTATCAGTTACTGAATTTGTACCTACAGAATCTGCACTTAGTACAGAAATGTCCTGTAACCATTTCCCTGCTCTGACGTGCTTTTGAAAACACAGTCCTTTTCAGACATGAACTTCTCAAGTTAAAAGGGAAAGTTAGAAGTAACTTGGAAGAAAGCAAACAAAATGTTTGTCTGATCCAAGTTTCTCTAGAGAGCTCACAGCCCATTTTCAGGAAGCCTGATAATTCTTATTAACATCTGCTCTGCAATTTTAGCAATGTGTAATTAGGAAAAAGTAGCACTCTTCAGCACTGACAAACCAGGCAACGGGTACAGTCTATTTCTGTGGGCAAAAGAAGACACAGCTCCTTCCCAGAAGAACAGGAAAATTATAAGGAATATGGCTTGCATTCTGGGATGCTCAGAGGATTATTTGTTTTCCAGATGCAGACTGGAGATAATGGCTTGAACATCACCTCTAAGCCAGTTGTGTGGTCATGGACTCCATGGTGTAATTTTTGATGCTCTTCACACAAACTTTTGTTACAGGAAATGCACAGAATGTAATGTTTAAAATTAGCATAACATTATCTATGATATGGGCAATGTTCTGTTAACCAAAGAATTTTAAAATCCAAATATACTGTGAAAGTTCATCACTGAGTTTGCTGAACGGATTACTTATTTTTTCTTTAGCATTTAACTTGGGTTCAAATGATCCCAACTTCTACCTTGGTCAAATACCCATTTTTTCCATATAGTTCTGTTTAAGAACTCAGTGGTTTTGTGTTCTATCCAATTCAACAGCAATGGCAATTGTTAAGTAACCCCTTCCTCACAGTGCCAAACACAAAACAGCTTTGTGTGCTCCATGACAAGAGCAGTACAATGGAACTTGCTTCGCACTCAGCACCTTCCCACAAGTGACACAAATTCCTCCCTGGCTGTGCCATGCCTCAACTCAAACCTCTGATTCTTACAATTAACAAAAAATTATTCCCTGACATAAAATGAATTCCTGCCACACAGCTCACCTCACGCAAAGAAGTGGTTTCTCGTATAAAAAACATATTGATTATCCCAAGATATTTGGTTATTTTTGCCCCAGGGAGAAAGGAAAGAGGTGTCATCTTAACAACTGAGACAGTGGAATTGGTGCATGATGGGACAGAACGGTGCCGTAAGTATCCCTCAGCCGATGGACTTGCTTTTTCAAGGGAAGTAGCTGAAAAATGGGGAAAAAACAGGAGAAAATAACTATCAAGATCCATCATTGTTCCTCAAAACACAAAAACTCTTCTTTATGGTTTTCCAAATAGCTTGGTGACAACATTCAGCTGCCTGTGATGCTCAGCCATATATGTGAGAAAGGAAATCATCATGCAAAGCATGCAAAAGGAGACAAGAAGCTGAAATGGCATTTATTTGGAAGAGTGGCATTCCTGCAAAAGGAAAACATTGAGGCGAGCAGCTGCACATACAACAATCAGTTATAATGTAAAGGTAAAGAAAAAAGTGCCAACATTTTGAAACATGTATTCTGCCGGAGGAACAAATAATAGGAAGTGTGAAAGTTGTGTTTCTCCAGTGCAGCATTTTCATTAAAATAGGTATTAATCTCTGCTAATTTAAGCAAGATAGTCAGACCTGTGGCCAAAGAACTACTAAAAACCAACTCACCACTTGCTAATTTAGTGACCATTGCTTTGACTGTCCCCTTGGTGATTGCTTCCTGTTTCTCACCCCCAATTTTCCAAGATCATACATACACCTACATCCATGCAGCGGATGTTATACAATTAGTAGGCGTACACATGTATGGAGAACTAATTACAGCAAGACTTTATTTTGCTTTTTATGCTACCGGTTCGTCAACCCTACGTGAGCTTACAGAACAATGTCGGCAGTTTTCACACTCAGGAATTCATTCTACATGTGATCTGCATTGCTACTGCTGGGCAGGGCACTCCACTAAGTCACCACTGGGAAATCAGAGATATGTCTCAGATTATCAGAACGTGGTAGAAACAGCCGCCTACTTGTCTTAATTGATCCGCGCCTTATGGTCTGAGCTTTCAGTTTAATGAGCTCTATCCAGCTGTTGCATCTGTCTGCAAAGGAACTGTAATCAACTGACGTTGCTGGAAACACAGACAGAAAAACAAAAGAAAAAGAAACAGAAAAAAAATATATGGATGATGTCTCTTGCTCATCTCAATGCTCCTTTTTGAGGAAGCAATGATTCGTGTCTGAGAGAGAACAACCATCCTTCTGCAGGTCTGTTTAAAAGAAAAAGTTACAGGATAGGTTTGGACTTGTCCAAACCAAAGTACCGATTTCTGGTGATGTCCCAGCTCTGAACCAACTGCCTGAGTGGGACTTCAGCACTGAAAAAACATGCAAATACAGTCATTAAGGACTTATGCTAGATTAGTTTTTTTTATCTAAATTTAGGTTTTGAGTTATGGCATTTTAAACTTTATTTAAGCCTTTTTTAATTTTCATTTTAATTGCCTTTTTTTTTTCTTCCTTACAAAGAGCTGCTGATCAGGATTTAAACTTCCCAACTGTCTTTATCAATAACTAACCTACAGACTGAAAAAAAAAAAGCTTTGGTGATGAGGATAAGAGTCACAAGCTGAAACAACACCTCTGTTTTAAACACAAATTAATTTTCCTTACAGAACAGTCCTCCCTGCCCCAACATCCTCCCTCCAACACCCCTCTCATTATCAATAAGAAGTATGAGTTGTTTCTGCTATGACTTTTGGTATTAGTTGCAGGGGTGTTTGCATATCTTTAAAAAAAAGGGGGGGTGCAAACACTGTTTCTTCATTATCCTGAAGAAACAGGAGGAACACATGCTAACTTCAAATTAACACAGGCAAAACAGCTCTCTTCCTGGGGACTAATTTTCTGTCAGATAAGGTTATATCAATGTATCTGACAGAGAGACTGTTATTATTAACAAAACTAACTTTAATAATTAAAAACCAATCAAAATATTAGGATATCATTAAGCCACACCAGAGCATGCATTCTCAGTTAAGTACACTTCCTGGATTAAGACGCATCCAAAAAGGGTATACCAATATCCCAAGAATGCTCATTCTGGTCTGGCAGATGGTTAAATTAAGTAAACTCACCTCTCTGAGCAGCAGGAATACCTGTGTGGGAACTTGCAACTTCCAGGACTTCTAATAAAACAAAATTAATTTCGTTCAGATAATCTATTAAGCAGAATCAGGTAGTACAGGACAATAGCTTCCAAGGAAGATGGGACTGACTATTTACAAGGGCCTGGAGTGACGGGACAAGGAGGAATGACTTCAAACTGACAGAGAGTATGTTTAGATTGGATATTAGGAAGGAATTCTTCCCTGTAAGGATGGTGAGGCCCTGGCAGAGGTTGCACAGGGAAGCTGTGGCTTCAAGTGTTCAAGGCCAGGTTGGATGGGGCTCAGAGCAACCTGGTCTAGTGTAACGTATCCCTGCCCAGGGCAGGGCATTGAAATGAGATGATCTTTAAGGACCATTCCAACTCATACTCCACGATTCTGTGAACCTTATAAAAGATTTTAGAGTCAAGTATGAAAAAACTCTACTCTCTATATAGTATACTGTGTACTTTGATAACAGAGTTAGTATAAATAATTCACTTTACTAAATCTACCTTACAATTTTAGTATGTTTATTTTTAAAATAACTGTGTAAGATTGTAAACAAATATTTTAAAATATTTTTAATTCTACAGAATTAAAACAATTCTACAGAACAGAATTCTACAGAAAAGTAAAAATATATTAAATAACCTGTTAAGTAAATGTAACTACAATGAAGTTGTGAAGAAATGATAGATGGAATAATTTCCTGGCTGAAAGGCTCTGCCTACAGCATGATATGGGATGAGGAGAACATCAGGAAAAGGGATACATGGGAACAGGCTGCCCTCCACTGGTCAGTGCCCAACACATAGGGAGCTTAGTCCAGTAATGGGTAGAGAGACACCAGCAGAAATTTCTGGATAGCTTCTCTTTTTGAAAAGAATATAGTCCATTAAAAGTTAAGCATTAAAAAAAAAAAAAAAAGTAAGAATCTTTTTGCTGAAATTAATTTGGCCACTGAAAATACAAGTATGTGTGGTAGGCACTCTTCTTTACACAACTGATATAACAGGCAAAAAAGGGATCTCAAACATTTACAGTAATTCCCAGATATTCAGTTTCCTCTTAGCAACCATTTTGGTAGGTAATTCAACAAGGGAGAAGGAATTAAAGACAGCTGATTTCAATGAACTGAATTTTTAATGCAATCATAGAAGGACTGTGACAACTGTTCTTGAAATGCAGCTCTATCTCAGGTAAAATAAAGCAGCTGTTTAACAGCTACAATATGCTGCACTGTACAGATTATTTACTATAAAAGTTTAGGCTCCTTTCACTTAAAGGAAATTTGCATGCAACCATTATTTGGCAGATAAAGTATTTCCCATAATGAAAACAATGAGATTAATTATGTGAGACTGAGAAAACATGGAGATATTTTATATGGGCCATTTACAGTATGAGACAAGCCTAATTATTAGGTAATTTGTAATTATGCCAAATGACACCCAACACCCAGTGGTTTGCAGCATCTTCAATATTCTAAAGGCAAAGACAGAACTACTACAGGAAATACAGATAGAATGATCAGCCAAGCCATCTTCTGTGACTCTCAAAAAAATTTGACATCAATGAGTAAATATACTCATTATGTTTAGGCAGCAAAGCACATTTAACTTTTACCTGTGAAAGTACAAATATTTTAAAGCTTCTGCAACCATGAAAGAGCAGAACTCAAAATCAATAAAAAACATCAGTTTAACATTCTTCCCCTTAACTGACCTTTAGCTGGAGAGAATGGTTGAGAAGATAGGGGATCAGAGCAAAGCTCCAAGGGAAATTGTAGCTGTTCTTCATTGTCTGTAGAGGCTTCAACAAAGAAAACATGGCCAATTGATAATTAACCCCCAAAATAAGATTTGCCAGTAATTACAAGCAGAGTCAATTTAGTCAGGTCTGACTTGAACAGGTATTTTCAGCATGTGCATAAAGTGACGCAGTTCTGCAGAAAGAGGTGTGTGACAACACATCCAGCTGCAACACTGAACAGAACTTGTGTTCCACTGAAAAGGATTTGGAGTTTTTAGGAAAATATAAAGTCCATTCATGCATTTGAAATTTGATTTCTGCAGTTGGATCTAAGTCAGCTACTGTAATAAAAAATTAACACTTAATTCATGTGAAAGAAAACACTTTACTGTTACTATTGAAGAAGTGAGCTATAACTAATGTTTTAGAAACATATGGCTCTGTCCTACTACCTAATTCCATTCTGAAGAATTGAGTATCCTCAGAGTTCTGTCTGAATTCCCACTTCCAGACTGCACACATATATTTCTAGCAGAAGATGGTACTTCATGAGCAAGGTGGCATATGCAGATCACAGTAGTCTCTTCCAGTCCGTCCATGTGCTTCACTGAGCTCCAAAACCATTACTGACCTGCTTAAGGATTTTAAGGAGGTTGGGGGTTTTTTAAAGTGTTATGAATAATTTATTTTCTGCCTCTTTGAAGATTGGACAAAATTTTTACTTCTAAGAACAAGTACTCTCTGATGATTTACACCACATGTTCCAAAATACAACAGAAATGTCATCATCTGTTACACCAACATTTTAGAGAAAAATAATCAAAGTAGTATCATAGATAGAATAAGAAAGTACTATAAATTGAAAGTAATATAAATTACTATTTATGTAAAATAAATAGCTAATACTTGATAAGTAAGTCATCCTGCTGGAGGTCAAGTACATGAACTCTAAAAAACCTCTATATGTTGAAAGAACCTCCCTGTAAATATATGTATATTTGGACTTGATAATACTTGTGGATCCCTTTCAACTCAGAATTTTCTGTGGTCTGTGATCTGTATATGTAACTGAAATTAAAATCCAGACTCATTAGGCACTGGGTATAAAAAAGGAAAGATGCCTCATAATATTTACCTCTTTGCTGTGATTTTTCTGTAGGTGCTTTATTGGCTTGTAGTGCTTGGTTTTTGTCATACGTAATGGCAACAGCTGTGACTGCAATCTGCAAATCAGAAATATTTGGAATATTAGGTAAGTTGATATCTTGTGCAATCTGAAAAATAATTTTGCAAACAAACAGTTTTTTGCATAGAAACATAACAGGGAAAAAAACCATCTAAGAATTCACCTGACAATGCAGTAAATCAAATCCTAGCCCAGTTTATCCTGAGCAGCAAATGTTAACTAGGGCCATGCCTATGTGCTGGAAGTTAAAAGCAGCAATTCACTTACCTGAACTAATTCATCCTCTGGTAAAGCAACTGTAAAGTTTACATGGCAAAGACAGCAGGGAATCATAGACCGAAGTTTAAAATACAAACTCTGTTGAAGACAGGACATTATTTTGTATTACTCAGAAAAAAACAAAGTGTGGTTTATTTCAGAGAAATTAAGGTTTAAAACTCTTTTCATAGTAGAAGTCATCTAATGATATTAATTTTTTCCTGAACAAGAATTACATGTGTAAAAAGTCAGGACAGAATGCAAGCTACTGTGGAGTTGTCTTTCTATTTCTAGAGTACACTGCCAGTCAAAGGACTTTCAGATTCCAAAAGCTTTCAAAATCCCTAATGTACTAAAAAAGGCTGAGACTATAGCAACTTACAAACTAATTACATACACTTTGTGGTCTATTTTCAAAATTATGAGGCACATGTTATTTCCAGTATAGCTGAATTTTACTTGGCTTCCATTTGAACACTTAAAAAAGTATTTGAACTAAGATTCTTACCTTCAACAGATTCTCACAAAGATCATTGAAGTTCTTATTGAGTGTTTGATTTGTTGGGTTAATGTTGCTTAATCTGGACACTCTTACTGCTGTGAACATCTAAATTAGAAACAAACATGTTTATTTTTTTGCCAACATATGCCAATATATTTTATCCAGTGTCTTAAACGCAAATTCATAAAGAAGGAAAATAATGTAAAATATGTTAACATATATGTTAACTAAGTAACAAAATATGTTAGCCAAGCAACACAGTCAATAATCTATTTCCTTTAAAGGGCTTCAAACCTAGCCAAACCTTTTAAAAAGCCAAAACCTTGAAGTTCATATTTACTGTAATTACTTTCATATTTCTGTATTAGGGTCTTCATTACATAACAGCATTAAAAATCCAACAAAGAAACAGATTCTCATACCCTATTGTTACCAAAGTACTACTTATATTTCTGTCACAAGGGTATCCTTTGAATTTATATTTCAAAATATACATTTAAATTACTACAACATATTTCAATACAATTTAGCAAAAAGCTTCAATTTTGAATAACCCTACTTGAATTTCTGGTGTCCAGTTATTTATACCAGGCATAATTTCTGTGTTGCAACTGTAAAAACCTGTGAAGAAAATATATGGGAAAAATAATTTATATCCTATTTTATATACTGCAAAATAAAAATACTTATAAAGAAAACATATGTGACAAGGCTTTTCAAGTATTTTCCCTAATGTGGTTTCGAATATTGAATAATACACCAGAAATGAGATCAACATTCAAAAAGAAATGTAGATTCTTGTAGGAAGGGCCAATACCCAAAATACACAACTGCTCCACCTACTTTTATTAGATAAACTATGCACATATGAGGAAATCTTTTAAAAAGGTGTGATATGAAAAGCTAAAAAGCCAACTTTTAACAGAGAGCAGAGAAAAGACTGTAAAGGAACTACTGTAGTGACTGCAAATTGAAAAAAGAAGTATAATGACTAAACGGCAGAGTAAAATAAGTTATTAACAGCAAATCAGCAATTCTGAAAGCCTGAAGATGCAGTTAAAAAAGCAGAAAAGAGGCCAATCTGGTAGGGCCTATATAAAAGCACAAAAGAAGGTAGAAAAGAAATTGTGTAGCAATTTTAGAGCATCAAAAGCAGAAATTCTGTTGAAGAATCGAGTAAGATTTAGAAAGGATATGCAGAAATAATAATATGAGAGCAGAAAACATGCTTTTCTTTTTATAGCAGTGCAGTAGAGCTTTCCACAATAGCAGAAAACCAGTCCCTTGTTTATTTGTTTTGAACAAGGTTTTGAAGGAGATAACTGAACAAAAAGGCAAATGAAAGATTCCTATAAACCAGGCAATAGGCAAAAGGTCAAACAGCTAACTGGCACTGAACTCTTAACTAACTCCACTACCAGAGAAGAACATTCTTTAATCTTCAAGTAATAAGATGCTAAAGTGACTGGTCCTACTAATTTCCCCCGTACAGGTATCTCTCTTACCGATCCATAGCAACTATTCCAGAGAAGGGAATTCACGGGCAGATGGAAAAACAAGACTGCAGAGGAGCTGATACCACTTTCCTAAGGAACAGTCACTGCTCACAAACTCTCAACAAGTACACAGACAAAAGGCACCTGACTGATACCATCTATTTTGGACATCACGAAGCATTTGGAAAGATCCTTCACCAAGGTCTCTTTTAACAAACTAAGAATGAAGCATCATCAAAGGAAATGTAAATATAAGATTAGAAAAAGAGGGACAAATAAGCATTATTTTCACAGTGAAGACATCTGTGATTTTGGATTTTATGCTTCAAACACATTTATAACTTATATGATGTTGGAACCCTGGAAGCTGAGAATTTTAAATTCTCTGTGCTTAAAGGCATTGTTCCACAAGGAAACACTGTGTTTGATCTGAGGCCATGGCTCACATGTGTGTAGTTTGAATAGAAGGTGTGGTGTCACAGGGTGAAAAATTTAAGGTTTTGGAATATAGTAATACATATAATTATACATGATTCAAGATGGAGTTTTTAGGGTATAGGCTAAATACTTCTTTTTCGCTTTCTTCCTCCTTCTTCTTTGTGGGTTTAGATGGTGTCCTGCAAATGGATAAGAAAATCTGCACTGCTGAACTTAGGGGTTTGAGTATTGGGTTAAAAATAAAAATTATTTAGGTGTCAACTCATTATTGGGCAAACTTGAAAGATCTTTGCAGAGCTAGAGAAAGGCCATTATAGCCTTGTTCCACCTTGTTAACAGAACTCACAGCTCCTAAGACTGTAACATAGATAAAATTAATAAACAACTGAGTCCGAACAAGAAAAAACCACATCTCCTGTGTTCAATCCCAGCTCAATGGGAAGTGAGGGTAAGAGGCTGGAAAAGAAGCCAACACCCCAACAATATGCAGAAGAGGATAAAACAAGATGATTGCTGATGGCCTTAATTTAGGGCAATAAAATCAGCTGCAGCAGGACTGGATAACCAGTGAGGAAAAAAAGATTTGGTGATAGTAATAGATAACTACATAGTTCTGAGCTCAACATGACTCAAAATTATTAACACTGGTACCAGTTATTAGGAAGGAAACTAAGACTTGCTCAGAAGAAACATGGGGAAATTCATAATGACAAGAGGAAGGCATGACAATTTCTATATAATGGACAACTACATTTGCCTCTTATCCAGATCCACGAGTTCTGTTGGGGAAGTTATGACATATCTGTACAATGATAAATAGCATAAAGACAACTGATACCAGGCAATAGTTAGTTCTCTATTCTACTTTCATTAACCTGGAACCTACGAATTCGTAATTCAGTCTAAAAATCTTCAGAAACAGTAATACTCTCAGTTTTCTTGGAACTTTAAAAATAATTTTTAATAAAACTAGTCATATTTTGTCATTTTGCAGCCTACAGTATAAATCAGAAAAATATGGTTGTAACTATACCAGAGGGTGGTGGAACATCTGTCAGTAAAGAATGTACATCTTCCATTGCATCAGTATCATCAATCTGGAAAAGGGAATAATTGAGAAAATCATGTTGCTGTGCTAATAAGAAGTTTCAGAAAGAAATAAAATAACCTCTATTCCACCCAACCTTTAAACACTCTTATTTTAGATCAGACTGAGAGCCCTGCTACCTTCTGTAAATACCTGTTGTGTCTTTACATTCATCCTGTCTTACTGACCTGCAAGAGATCAAAATTTACCTCTAACTTCCAACATTTTCTTATCAAGTGTTTTAGAAATGGTTTATAATTGAACTCCGGTACCGAAGGGATCTCTGTCAAGTAATGTGCCTCCCTCTTGCTCTCCATGTAAAAGGGGTTGTCTTTTTTTTTACTTCAAATAACAAACCAAAAACTAAACAAAACCAACCCAGATATCTTTGCCTCTCATAACCGCCTTCCCAGCCTCTTTCAGCATATCCTCATCACAATGAAGTTTTTACTGCTTTTTTCTTACGTAGCTCCAGTGAACAATGATTTTACTATTGAAAGCTTAGTCAAGAATTTAACTAAATCTTCTGGAATATTGTTTCTGATATCCAATTAGTCATCAATCAAATATCCAATTTTTCAAAAAAACCAGTAGTAAGTGATTCCACAGATAAAAAGTTTTTTTTTTTTTTCTATAAATGCCTTACAAAATCCTCTATTTTTTACATAGGTGTTCAACCCTTTTTGCAAAAGCTCCAACCAATCTAAATTTATTTACCCAACCTCTCCCAACCTGTTATTTTTTCACTCTCCTTTCACACCTCTGTTTTCGAACAAACTGCTGTTACAGTACTCCCTCATTCTCACTACCTACAACCTTCCTTCCAGATTATTTTCCATGAAGATGGTGATTTGTGAAGATTAACAAAGTCTTAAATTACAGGGTGTATTTTAAAGTGGTTTTTAGTCAGTGATAGGCATTTGAACTACAGGATGATCAAAACTCCAGCCCTTCTTTAATACTTGCTGGAGTATTAAAGACTTCAAAATGGACAATGTTCAATTATATCTTTGAATTTAAGTGAATAGAGATGTAAAAGAAATCTGTGTTCTTTACTCATCTATAGGTGTTGTTCTTTCTACTTGCAGTTGTAGAAAGAACTGGATGGTATTGTCAGAAGTTGTGAATTCTTAAATTGTGAAAAGCAATAGCTGAAATTCAGAAAATCTTCTTTTATGCACTCTCTTGACACATGCAGTTTTTTGAATGCTTTGAATACAACCCATTCTGGAAACTAATAATTCTGAATGTTCAACTACAATAGTAAAAGCTTTGAAACAGGAAGAAAATACAATATTTTTCTTTGCTAAATATAAAGTGTGGCAACACAGAACCTCAGTGTTTATAAAAATAGATCTCAAGTTTTTGATTAGTCTGATCTGCTGCTTGAAGCAGGCAGATGGACGTTTCTTAACAGGTCTTAATTATTATTCTAGAGATTGCTATATGTTCATGAACAGCATGGCAATCGTTTCAGGTATTGTCTGTATATATAGATATAATAGAGCTGTGCTTTAAGCAAATAGAGTAAGAAAAAGAGAGAAAGCAAAATCTAATACTTCACTTTTTATATTGATAAAAAAGGAAAAAAATTATACACTATTTAGGAACTGTTCTCGCAGATGAGTAAGAAAACTTTTCTTTTTTAATATATATTTCAGGAGAAAAGTATGAACATGAGTATTGAAAATGTTTATCACCTCCAAGACAAAAGCATCCTTCTTCCCATGTGAGAGGTCAAGCTCTGTAACTTCATCAGAGCTTTCTGACTGAGATCTCAATAGCCTGGAACGTTGTCTTGGCTCTGGAATGGGAGACCCAATGATTTCTTCAGGTAGCTCCTAAAAAGAATGTAAGAATTAACAGATATTCTGCACAGCTTAAAAATAGTTTCAACTCTACACAATTTGTTACAATTCTAAGAATCATGTCATTCTGAAAATTATTCTACTGAGAAATATATCTAAATAAGACCAAACTGATTTGGCTATGTGGCTAAAGAGATCTCAAAAATCCAGCTTTCCAAAATACAGTGAAAAAAGTCTGTACCCCTATTCGTAAATAAAGTTATGGTCTGAATGACAAAGTAAGAAAACATGGATATACAGTGTATATATTTGATTCAGAATGTTTTATTTTTAAGAATAAAAGATTTACTTACTGGAGGATTAATCTCATAAAGTTCCTTGTTTTTTGCTATTGTATCATTTATTTTCTTTTGCATATGAGATATGTGCTGCTCATAGGTGCCATCATTTGGAGTCTTCCCAGCAATCTGAATACCCCCAGGTGTTGGCAAAGCTGCTAAATACACACCTGTTGCAGACTTTTTAAAAGTCACAAAGAAAAAGACAAATATATAAGCATGAATTCCTAATATTTTCATATAAAGCTTTCCATAATGCTTATGCTAAAATAGCATTGTAACATGCAAATTACAGCATCATCTCTTGCAAATAAATAAATGGATCTCTCTCTTCTGTTCATTTATGAAAAAACTTCACTGTCCTTTTAAAAAACTCCCTCCTTCTCATTTTTCATGGTGGAACTCTTAATCTTGCCTAAAAATTCCAAACAAACTAAAAATTAAAGCCTCTGCCCCAGTAAGTTTTACATAAGCAAATAGTTTTTTACAGTTTTTTAAGATTTAAACCTTGGCCAAACCATTTACAGCATCACCAAGGTTGTGACAATCTGATTTCTATTTACAGGAAACAGATCATGAAAGACAAAAGATGCCAGCCAGAATTACCCAAGCACGCTCTGATGCAGGAAGATGCAGCATATTTCACTATTCTAGCATGACAGAATGGTGTTAGAACATACTGTTAATGAATATTTCTTGACTTTCTCTAAGACACTTCAAATTCATCATTTATTTCTTCAGTTCCATCAAAGAAGAGGCAACAGACTTTCCCCTTGTTGCCAAATAACAAAAAGATTTACTGAGAGACTTAACTGACCTTATTTGTCAATTTGTCATGGAACTAAAATTTAATTTGAGGAACAGGTATCTCTTTGACAGGACCTTTAAAGAATACCATCATTCTTCTACAATTTGTGTCGTTAAACTGTTTAAAGTTTCTTTTCCTCTCATCCCCTTTCTAATCATCTTGTCTTTTACCATTTTCAAGAGATTTGAATCTTCTGCTGGTTATGAAAGACAAGTCTGTCCTGATTTTACAATAATTAAGACACCTTGCTATTAAAATGACGTTTTAATATGTCTGGTTACTCCAAATCCCACCACACCTGCATGTCCTTCCTGAAAAAATACTGTAAGAAAGCAAAAGAATCCCAGGATTCCAACTGTACTTACTGCCAAGCCCATCAGCATATTTTCCCCCACAGTGATCTGAATTCTCAGCCCAAAGAGGGCATTCATTCCTCTCAGTTTGAGTTTGTTCATCAGTTGTGTATGCACTTCATATTCCATGAATGGCAAGAGGTTACTGATAGAGGTTGCATTTGCTTCAGCCTGAGCTTTCTTCTTCAGACGGCACAACCTGGCAACACAAACCACAGACAGAGTTTTAATGGATTTGTGAAGATTGAAAGGGATCACAGGGTATTTTGCATTTTTTTTCCTCATTGTATAACCTAATACAGCTTCTTTTCAATTCTTCTAGATTGCTGCAACAATAAAATAAAATGCCAATTCTTTACAAGAACTCCTTGAGACAGTGTCATCTAAAAACTTCTATTTTCAGCATTTCTTATAGTAAGACCCTTAATGCAAACATCTGTTTCTCATGCTGCAAACCTCAAACACTCCAGGTACAAGCACAGAAAATTACTACTGTAATTTCTAGTGGCAGAACTTTAAAAAATTCCTATTAATACAGTTATTCAAGACACACATTGGAAGGAAGAAAAAAAACCCAAAACCAAACCAAACCCAAATGTCCCCACAGCTAGAGCATTAACCATACTTATCTGAAAAGAATAAATGAAAGAGTGCAGCAATTCCATCTCTGACTATACATTAGTCATCTTCAACTCTTTGGGTTTAGTCCTACAAGCTGAAATTCGAAGCCTACACCAGTGCAATGATACTTTCAGAGAGAATTTTTTTTCAAGAACACATACCAATTGTATGTTTTATAATATAAGGTTTGATGACACATTGTATTTTAGCAACAAGAATTCTTTCAAAGATCTCCAAAACTTTACTAGACTTCAGAAATATTTTGACAGATACCTGGCTTGAATAAGACATCCCTTCCCAATAACAATTGCCTCTACAGGAAGGTCAATTGTGGTGAAAAGGACATCAGGAACTTTTTGCTTCCTGCAGTTGTAACAGTAAGTGAGGTGAGCAGGGAATGGCATGTTCAATTCATCATATGGGATATGGCAAAATCCACAACCTGGTGGTGAAGCTTCTTCAATCCTAAAAATACAGTATGGAGAACATACTAAAACATCTGCATCTTGTTAACAATGATCAGTAAGTGCACATGTGTATAAACACCTACAGATACCTACTTAAATCATACACCATAGCTAAACTCTGCTCCATTACAGCAATGTGACATGTATTGCAATATATAAATTAGAAGAAGAAAAGGTTGCACACTACTTGCTAAAATGCCATCAATAAAACTAAAAAATCCCTGCACTGAAACTTCTTAGGCAGGGATTGAGAAAGAGGACATTCAGTGACCAATAATTTATATAAACCTGTAATATTACTGAACTGACTTTAAGCAGTGTAACTTCTAAATATAATCCATGGTACAACAGTTGTACAAAGAATTTACTGTACCAAACACACCAAAAATCTCTTTCACATTCATTGTGTAAAACCCTATAAAAACTTAATGAGCAGAATACAAACAACAAACCAATCATCCTACTGAGAAGCAGCACAATACATATTAACATTGTGAAAAGAACAGCAAGATTATTTCCTAAGATAAGGTATCAGGCAAAACTTGTTATTTGCTTAGAACACTAAGTCTCTCTCCCCCATGAGCAATACCCAGGAAAGAACCACAAGGAAAGAACAGGCCAACTGCATCACTGGAAATTGATTCTGTTTCACATAAACAATTCTTCTCAGTGATTTTGAAGAGGTGCTTGAGCAAATCTGACCGATTTGGAACATTAGTTATCATAAGACTATGGCAAATATATTTGGGATATGGCAAAGCATGAGCTTTGTCTGTTTACCTGTTTTATCTCCCTCTGGCATTTCTAATCTATGCCAAGACTCATAATAGCACCAAAATACATGTTTTGATAAAAGTGCTATTTTCTTTATATTATGAACATAATTTTTCTTTTTCTCCATCCCATAGTGACTACAAAACCAAGTATTTTAGTTCTGGCTATGGTTTTTAAAACTCTATCTACATTAGAAGACAATGGTCTTCTGCTAACAAAGTAAAAGAATAATAAATAATACTACGTTGACTGGTTTATTATGGAAAAAAACCCCAAGTGCTAAAGTGTAATAAACAGCCTGGCTGACAACTATAATAATCCCTTGAAATATTTGATTACTATCCTGATGAATACATAAAAAATTACCAATATGCATTAACTAAACCTTTTTCCTCAAAAATAACTTTGTGGCAATACTCATTCTTCAAATTTTATTTGCAAGAGCAGAAACAAAGGGAAACTTCATATTTGGCCTTCAGTTTCACGATTTTGTTCATCAACTAACATATACCTATTTTGGAAAAATGTGGCATCATATTTGTTTTATAACCAAGCTATTTTATCTCTCATGAAGCTCTTGAAGAATATTTAGACCATATATATACATAAATAGTATTTAATGGAGCATATATACACATATTGCAGACACAGCCACTTCTGGCTTATCTAAGTTATCAAACATCTGTCATTTTTATAGTGTGATATAAAGATAAGAAAAGTGACCTGAGGAGCAGCAAAGAAAAAAACTGAGTTATGATCTGTGTTAGTAGTCAAACATGTTACCTTATTGAGACTGTTAGAAATAAAAACAGAGTATCTAATTTGGTGCACAGCTCCATTACTCCTGTGGTGGTTGTTGTTAGTGAAAAGCAGTAAAGTGGTTGGTCCCGCATCCTGCACTGTAACACTGTAACCTACCCTAAAAGAGAAGAACTATCTTGGCTCTGAGGAAAAAAATCAACCTCTCCCTTCTCTGACCCTATGGAAAAGAAGCCAGGCTGCCATGACAACCTTTGTTCCAAACAGCCTTCCATGGTGCCATCCTGAAGGAACCTAGGGTTCAGTACTGCTGCTGTGCCAGACGCGGACAAAATACAGACCTCTTCGCTATAAGAGAAAAGAATAACAACAGAGTAAATTCCTACTACTTAGTGGTGCTTTTATAAAACATTATCAGATTAAAAGGCTAGTACAAATCTCAATGAAGTTCAACATCACCACTAATTTTGTGCCCTTGTGCAATTTTATCCATTCAAACTCACAAACAATCCTGTTCTGTATTTAAACCATAACCACTGCATAAGTTCAAGATGAAGAAGGATTGAGCAGAAAAACTAAAGAGTTCTGACTCATTTTATAAACAACATCAGAAAGGCTAACCAGGTCTAAGTATGGATTTCAGTTCTGTGGCTAACAATGCAAAGAAATACAGCAAACCAACCAAACATTAAAAACAAAAACAAGGCATGATTTTTTACCAAAGTAAAAGGGAAGGAAGTTGAGAGCCTCAGCATCTTACTAACATTCAATTTTCAAAATGAAGTTACAACCCAACACTGACAAGGGTGTATCTTGAAGGATAAGAAGCAGCAAAACAATAAAATTTAACTAGGAAGAACTACAATAATGGTACATTTCACATGTAAAGTAACCAATTATACTTAGGATTAAGCAGAGTTAAAGCTCTCAGAATGACCACAGAGCTTTTAATATTTTTCAAGTTGTTAAATAAGAAACAAACCTCTAGTATTCAGTCTTTAAAATACTATATTGAAAAAAAAAAATAGAGAAAATCTTTCCCAAATTTTCTAGAATGATACATGTGCCTTTTTAAAATTTGTTGTTTCTCTTCCCGAAATAATTTTTCAGACATAACATGTCTGGCAGACCAGTACTTACACTCACAGACTTGTGCTTTAAGCATGGAATAAAGCTAAACTGGCAATAAGCATGGGAATGCCAACAAATATTTTATCAATAATCAAACACTACCACATTAAATTCCTTTAGAAATTTAGCAAGCATCAAATAACCCAATAATTGACTGCCTATGCTCTGCACATTCTTTCCCCATAGTTAAGATAAAAATGATAATAGAAACTATTCATGCTTTTTACAAGGAGACCAACAAGCAAAGGAATAAATGCTTCATTTTGGTGTGTTCATCCCTCAGTGATGGAGTAATTCTGAGGTAAATATCGTAAACCAAAACATTTCCAGCTTCTCTCCTTAAAAAAGCAAATCTTTAGTGCTCTTACCTTAAAATATTTAGGTAAAATAATTTTGAAAGAAAATAAATTCAGGCATTTGAATTTGGTCATTACTTCCCAAAAGCAAATCAAAATAGGGAACCAGAGTAATTTTCTGTTTAGTATCATCAGACACATCCAGCCCCAGAACGAGCTTTTTCTGGGCCTGAAATGTGAAGTTCTCCATTTAAGTTCTGGTCTGCCAGTTGTTACCAATAATGAAACTTCAATCCATATACTTTTAGGAACAATCTTAATTATTTAAGTAGATTAGGTTTAGAAAACTTCATGGATAAATTAATATAGTTACTACAAAGCAAACTGTAAGCTTTAGTTTAAAAGAAAAAATTCTAACATTCATTACAAAAAACTTAAAACCCAGATCTAAACATTTATAAAAAACATCTAATATGGAAATTTGATAATCTCACTTAAACTCTCTAAAGTAGTTATAGAATAGACAGTACCAACAATGGTGCTGGAATAGTTAATTTTTAATCCACTGATGATGAAATATGTTTTCTGTGGCATTTTGAAAATCAAGTCATCATCATGATTTACCAAATGCTGGTTGATTCACTGTAGCCCACTACAGCATGACAACCCAATGCCTTGGCATGGGATTTTATTTCTTGTCTGATTTCTGCCCACCAGGCATCTCGTGTCTCTGGTTCATCTGAAAGACAAAGTATAAATCAGTTCACTATTCTGTACTATGCTGACACAAAGCTTCATGCAATTAATCTGAAAAGCTGAGTTTTTCATATTCAAGTCTCTTGTTGTACCTGGACACTTTATTTCCTTCCTATTTATCACGCTTCAAGCAAACACTAATGGGACTTTTTCACTAATTATCTTGTTTCACCCCCATGTGAGCAGGTTCTAACAAATACCAGCATTCCCACTGTTGTCCACATGACAGATAACACCAAAATACTGTAGATACTGTTCCAATCTCTACTCATTTTTAGTTCCAAACCACACTCTCAGTTTCCAACACCACAAGAGCAGTATGTAACTTGCAACAAAGCATCAGATACTCTGTAACATTGAAAAACTAACAGTAATGAAACAGTATTTGTAGCAGCAAACTAATATTTCACTTTGCTGTACACTTGATATCTTTGAAATAACCTCAATAGTTTTGCCTACTGCAAACAGTTCTCTCTGTTAACCAGATTTAAAAAATATTTGTTCAAGACTATCACTAATCAGACAGATCCATGGCACTTCTAACTGTGAGAAGCCATAGGGATTTCAAACTACTTCTACATTTACAACATGAAGAAGTACAGGATGTATGTCGTCAGTGCATTTTTGCTTCAGTATCCTGGAGACTGCATCTTCCCTCCATGCCCACCAATGGATTCAAATTACCTTTACTGTCCTCAAGGTTATATGTTAAATATATCCTGCCTGCTTTTCTTGAAAACTACAAGTTACAAAAATACAAAAAACCCCATGCTGCTAGAAAAAGTTCATGCAATCCATTTATTTTAACTGCTCAGCAATTAGTTCCTATAACTAAAGCTCTTATTTTGCAAGTTTTTTACATATGGAGTCAACAAATATTAAATTTAGAACTAGAATTTGTCAGCTGTTTCTTCTCTCAAAACTTCTTACCCGTTTCAATGAATGAATGTAGTTGGCAACTGTGTTAATTGTTGAGACAAAAAGGGAAAACCAGTAACAAACAATAGGCACTGAGATGCTACCAAGAGTTCTGAGTAGAGAGATTCTTATAGAATTTTCCTGAAATTAACTGAACTTAGCACAGATACAAACTTCTGGCCACTGAGTTCTCCTTGCTGAATCATAATTTAAATATCAAGGTCAAAACCTGTAATTTATTTGGAAGCAATTTTGTACTACCAGGAATATTTATCAATACAGTGTATGATAACCCCATTATCATACACTTGGTTCTCTGACAACATGGCAAACAAAAATGCAAAATGCAGATATACACGTAATTTAAAAGTTACTGAAACAGAAATGTTGTAAAGTAAGATGTATTCATTCATGAATTTACCTCAACTTTGCATTTAGAACTAGGCTTTCATTTTTTTAAACTAATGATCATTTTCTAATTAAAAGGAAGAACACAAAGGTCTGTATATTCAATTATACCTAACTTTCGATGGCAATGCTTGTGTAACTCACAGCATTATACTGACCAGCAGCAGCCTGTATGCTCAGACTGAAGTTTATTCAACTTTTGCTTTAAGAAATGAACATTGAACAGAAAAAATGTTACATTCTTACTCTGCAATCAGCAAAAATATACACGTTAGAACACAAAACAAAGGATTTCTGTGTATTGTATCAATCATGTTCTGTTATATCCAAGTTCACTTTAGCAGATTTCAGTGCATTACTGGCAGAATCTTGAGATGCTGCACTTCACTCTCAGTATGAAAACACTGTTTAACTCAGTGACTGGGAAAATAAATGCTTAAGATGATACTCAGCAGTCCTGACTCAGATTCCTGGACCTGCTCTTCTCAGCTTTGGAAACTGAGAATCCTACAGAAATAATCCATCACAACACAGGGGTGGAGCTCCCCAGCTCAGCTCTCAGAATCATTTGTGGTACAAAACGTGGGAAACGTCTTCTCTTTGGATGTGCACCTCTGGACAGAGGCTGCTTCTGCTGCCACCAGGTAACAGCAGTAGTGGTAGTTGAATCAAAGGAGAATGTTTGGAAATGGATTATAAGGCCAGGCTACAATATCTGACAAATTCAGAGTGTATGGAAGATCTGAGACCACAAGCACATTCTGTGAAAGTTCTCTCAACTCTTTTTGGTGGAATGGACAATGATCTTGGGAGCAATTCCTCCTTCCCCCTCCAGTCATGGGTCAGAGAATGTTTTAATAAGCAACGTCTTTCTCTCTGTAGATGAAAAGTCTAAGTCGTAGTGAAAGTCGTTCTCTGACCATGCAGAAAAACACCAGTCAATGCGACTGGATCACAGGCAGCTGGTTATAAACACTGACTAAACAGCCACACAAATTCTTGTACATCACAGAAAAACACCTGCAAATGAGAAGTATCCTTTTTTCTAGACAAAAAAGTGCCAATTTTCAAAACCATAACTTCTTACATCTTTTGGTTCCATGTGGCAAAAACTGCTTCTACTTTTCACCAGTGACATTTCTATGACAAAGAGCAAGAAAATGTGAAGTCATGATGAGGATATGAGAGTTAGCAACAGGTGAACTGACTGAGGATAAACAGAAAAAGTGCTGTGAAATAAAGGTAAGATTACAGACAAGAATGACATTGAAAAGGAATGTGGCCACAGTGAAAACTGAAATGGAATGAGATGTTGAAAGGAAACAGGGATCCTTAAAGTGAATAGAAAAGGTAGAAATAGTGACGGGTCCCAAACTCTATGCAAACATTTAGCTTTCCTACGTGAAAATTTATAGTTTAAATTATTGAAGTTATTAAGAGACCTAACAATTTTCTTAGCTAACATCTACAAGAACACCTTATCATTATGGCAAACACATATTGTTGTGAGGTTGCTCAAAACTATGTCTTGTTGAAACAACATTTAACCCTGTATTCTAAGAATCTGTTCAACATCAGCACTAACAAAACTATTAACTACAGAAATATAATGGATCATTTTCATTCTTATTAGAGGTAAGAAGTATTTTCCAGCCATTGTCTTGAGCGTTAACAGGATCAGGTCCAATATCTTTCAAAGAACCCAACAATTTCTTATTGCACAAGAATAAATATTTCTCTAAGACTTATGCATAAACAAGTGTTTGTAAAGAAGACTGGGACCTCTGTTTAAGATATTTGACTATTTTTTTTGTTCCAGAAAGAGGCCAAGAAAACCCATAAACACTGTACATTCACAGTTTACATGAACTTACCTTTGCATATTAAAACACAAAATAATTGTCTACAATTAAAATCAAACACCATGACATTGCAATAATAAGTCGATACAAAACACTGAATGCAGTGCAATGTGTAGCATTCATATTCTTCTGACAAATATTTTCACAAGCAGCCTTTTTTGACACATGAGCCACACAATTTCACATGGGGATGCCATCATAGCATTTACAAGTTTAGTAAAGCTCAGGATTTACATAAACAATTAGAGGAGTTAGGGAAGCAGGATGGCATGTGTCCAGCACACTCCATGAGAGTGCCTGTTGGTTTCTTTGCTAAGGCAAAAGCTTAAGAACTAAGGGTTTGCAAAGCAGATTCAGCAGACAGGAGCCAGAAACGGTGGGTATTTTGGCGCATGCTTGGATCAGGTGACAGTACAGACTGAAAACTATGGCAGCTCACTGAAATGGTTACAGAAAGTAATGGCCCTGGATTCTACGTGGAAGCAAAAAGGCAAGCATACAGAGCACTCAGTCACAAGCTTTTCTAGCAAATGTACCGAGTAGTTTGGACCAAGGTTTCTCTACAACTTTAAGCAGAAAAGTTTGCAGGAAATTCCACTGCTAATTATGTGCCCTTTGTGGGAAACCAAAGGCTGAATATTAAACTTACTTTATTAATGTTTCCAAATTGGCAGGATATTTATAAGCAAGTGGAAGCATAACACACTGTTTCTATAGTTGAGGACTTGAGAAACAATGTTGTCAACACTACAGTGTTCTATAAAAATCGTGCCAACTCAAACCTTCTCCAACTGAAACTTTACAAACTGATTTTATTCAGCAGTTTTATAAGGTACAAACAGCACTTTTGTACCCGGAATGTTCTTTGAATTAGTTCTATCTACCACCAAATCACCCATCTTCTTTAAAATACAATGTTGAGCTGTACTATGTGTGGGACAATATCCTGTGTAAATATTTCACCTAGACACTATCACTTTCTGATTCATAAGAAGCAACATCTTTCTCAAGTTATTTGCTAGAGGTTCACTTGTACAGGTTCTTTCAAGATTTAGCCAGAAGCTGCATTTTGCTAGTCCATACAGATTTTTTTAAAACTGAAGAAAGATTAAGAAGAATGGTCTCTTGATGACACAGTTCATACCCAAGAGTTGCTGTATCCTTAAAGCTGAATCCTTAGACATCCTGAGGAAATTACTCCGAAGTAGAAACTGTCTGATTAATTTCAACCAATTTTACATTGTATAATTTAGTAAATATATACATGTATAACACAATACTCTGATAGGAGAAGGACAGTCATGTGAGGAAAATTTTCACAATCTATAAATGACTCATTGTTCTGTTGTTTCAAAAATGGCAATGGAGACCAATAATATTCTTTCATATTCAATCTTTGAGTCTTTCATTAGGCAAAGCCATTATCTACACTTTCAATATTCCCTTATTTTCTATGTTCTTAATGAAAAACCTAATAACAGCATATACAGAAAGAAGTGTAGTATTTTTCTGTAGGTTTGGCTGGTTGGCTTTTTTTGATACCTTTGTTAGGTTTATAAGCAACCTTCCCTGGACCTTGAAGCTCTATTTAAACCTTTCTGGTTATCCCATAAACATTGAAATTATCAATTTTCTAAAATATTTAGCAATTAAGTAATTGTACATAAATACAAATCCTCTGCTCTGTAAAGATAAACACAAAATTCAGGTAGCAGATAACTAAACCTGCAGCAGATTAACCTAAAACTTTCAAAAAAGTTTCCAAGTCACTCCATCCTTATCTAAAAAAAATTACTCCCTATATTCATCTTTAAGACTAAAAGATGTACAAATGAAAACTTTGTTACAAAAAGTGAAGAAAGTAGATTATTGGGATATATTAAAGCAGGAACTAAACCAGCAGGAAACAGTGTAACAACACCCAAAGAGAACAGGTAGACTTACTATTACACAGTTAAAACTCCAAATAAAACATCCAGCCTACAAAATATCATTGATAACCAGTGATTTTTCTGGCAGATGATGTCAGAGAGCAGCACACATCTCACTTCTTAAGCCCAAAATGTTGAACGGGCAAAAAAAGACTTGAAAGTTGAAGGAATTCTTCAATTACTAAGGAGACAATTTTAAGAACACTTATGATTAAAACTGCATTTACAGGATGAGATACTGGCTGGCTGATTACACAAAACCTTTCATGTTCAGGGCAGTTTTCTACTGGGTCATTCAGGCCAAATCACTGCATGATCACCAAAAGACTCCAAGAGAAACCATACAGAAAATTTCATACATCCTTTCTTTCAGTGGCAGCTCACTGTTGAGGAGTGTTAGGTTTAATCCCAAAATACACTCCAAGATGAAGAAGCAGAAGGGTGTTCCCCTTATGTTTTAATACAGCCAGAACAGTGGCTATAACCTTTTTCTTTTAATTGTAGATGACGGTCTGATAGAAACAGCACAAGCTGAAAAAAGTACTGTCTAAAAAAAAAATCTTGCAGTAACGTCAAAGCAGCATAAATAATTTAGTGTAGAGCTAAAGAAAAAGAAACCAACATGTGATTCAACCTAAATAAAATGAAAAATGTAATGTCAAAAGAGAAGATATTTGAAGAAAAAAATATACATTCAGAATATATTAAAAATTAAACTATTATAACACTTTTAAAATACTTAGAAATGAAGGATTAAATTGCATCACACTTAAAATTACACAAGCCCAAAAATAATGCCCAGAAATAAAAAGCCATAAAATATAGGAAATAAATTTGCCTATGGAAAATCAGTTCCATGCATAAATGCGTGCCTTTGTTAATCCAGCTTTTCATGATTATTTCAAAGTCATTCATCCTAGAATGGTGGCTCAGCACGTATTAAAGACACTACTTATTCCATTTTTTATCTCTGTTGCTTTGTCACCTTGGCACACTAAATACAACCTATTTTAAACATGAGCAATCTTCAAAGAAAAGCTTCAAATGACTACAACAAAGGGGCTGTTACCCAAAGTTGGGGACACTGCTGTAACAAGATTGGGCTTTCTAAATGACGTTTTATCTATGTTATTTGCTGCAGGAAAGGGATGGCATTATTTGGCATGAAATGACACTCTCTGAATTTTCTATGCCTTGTTTGCAGTCCTCAGGAACACATAACCTCTGCATTCATTATTTCTATACACTCACAACTGTTTATTTTGTTTGAAGACAAACTAGGCAGAGAAGCTTTTTTTAACTTCTGGATTCAAGGAGACTTAAAAAAATCTCTTGTGCCTCATATTATCCACTGACGTTTCTAAGTTATTCCTATAATCCTGTTACAGTCAGTTAGAACTTGTGTTCTCTGTTTGTATATTTTCCTATAAAACTGTCTATAGACATTTTACAAGGCCATGTTTAGCTGTAATTATGTAGCAGTTGGGAAGGAGTTGATTCAACCAGAATAATTTTGGTTTTCTTCTAACAATGATATATTTTGAGCCAGGCAAATAGTTCTACAACTCTATGTTTGCAACCACAGAAGCAAACACCAGAAGGCTGAAAAAAGTCAATGCAATCCATGAAGGAAATTTTATGAAGACCATAGTTTTAGTCAAGTCCTATATTTTGAAATTAATACCAGTTATGTGCAAAAATAACAATTTTCTGCAGGACCACGGTTCTCTCTCGAGTATTATTGATTCAAAACCAGAGTGTAGTTGTGCAATAAGCAATGGCTCTTTTGGAGCACTTGTGCAAGGGAAAGTTTATATTGGCTTTCACACCATTAGCCAGAATTTAGGGAGAGTTTTAAATCAGTATGAACCGATTAAATAGCATTACTTAGGTAGGCAAAGAATTCTAAACAAAGATTTTAAATGCCAAGTTTATTTACGAATCTCTAACAGAACATGTGAATACTATTCTTTGCTCACTGAGAGTGACCACCCTTTGTTCAGTTACATAAATAGCTACTTAAAACTCTCAAAAAAAAATTAATGCACAGTACCAATGAAAATTATTTCATTAACATAAGGCTGTATCTGCTTCCAGAAAGAATATTCAAACACCATTCACATTAACCATAGAAATTACTTAGGAACATTCACTCCTCTGGAAAGGCGGCAGGAAACTGGAGTAAATTATTACTGGAGAACATCACACCCCTCACTCTTTTCAGAAAAAGCCTCTGACAACTGCCTTAACCTCCCATTTTCATATCAACGCACACTGATGGACAAAAGGTCAACCTGGAAATTCTCCAAGAAAAGGCAAAAGGTCTACCTTAAAATGTTGGGTTTTTTCCTACTAGCTCTGAAGGATAATCATCAGACACTAACAAGAACATTCTGACATTTCCTACTGTGTTCCTACAAATGGGTCACACTTACACCCCAGAAAGCAGCTTGAAATGTAATTTGCACATTCTGTTTGTATTTCTCTGAAAGAAAAACATTCAGTTACAGAACCAAAACATAGCCAAGCTTTCCTCTTGCATTTCCTCATATGCAAAACTAACTCTGGAGAATTTCATCCAGCAGCAAGACTGGATATCACATAAGAAGCTCAGGAGATGCTTAGGAAGCTTTTAACAATCTTTTATCTTTCCATGTTTCTGACTACTGGAGCCGAAGATGCACTGCTGGAGCAGCTTCCTGAATGAGGAGTTAAAAATTTATTTATGTGCAAAACTACATGCTGGTGCTATGAAACAGCCGTATGGAAAAGTGGCCTCTATTCAACAAGTTCTTGCACTGCCTACCTTTTGTTCTCAGTGGCAAACTTTTAACAAAGATCTAGTTTTCTGGATTGAGGATTCCTTACATGTTTTTATACTTATAGCACATTCTTTCTCAAAGACAGCACCAGAGTGTATCTTCCACTGTATTATGTGCTCTCTTTTCTACAACTTTTTGCTCAACTCCCTACTTTTCTTTTTGCAAATTCATCTTCATATCCACCTTTTTGTATTTTACAAACATTTAAACAATTCTTCATTGAACTATATGCAATTCTCAGATGTTTAAGCAGCTTTTTTTCCATTCATGAAATAGTCTTTACTTCCGTGTCTGATTTTCAAACATCTTCAAATCTCTGACTCCTCACTACCACTGGATGCTCCTGTTGTATCTAACACACAACTAAACCATTGACAAGAAAAGAAGAAAAGAAATATCTTTCTGCACTACACAGCTTACTAAGCAAGTTGAAATGAAGCCTGAACATTTTCCAAAAGAAAAATAATTTTAGCTCACTTATGGTTGTGATTATATTCTCTGTCCAGCAGCTAACCTAGCACTGCAAAAACCCCATGCTTGCAGGAATATGCATGTAACCTGCTCAGTCGCAAACCAGTAGGACAGAAACACAGCCAGTTCTCAGCGAAGTATTAACTCTACAATATCTGTTTAGTTTAGGCCTCTCTACTCCAACCAATACTTTTAGGTAACAAGCACCTCTGGGCAAAATGGTTTTTATATATATAAACACATTCATTTTCCTGTAATCTTGAAAAAATTTAGACAACAGTTTTGAATATTCTGTCAAGAACTGAATTCCTGACTTCCACTTAGCTTCCTAATCTTACATTGTGGATCACTTTCTAGCCTAGTTCAAAGTATGTTTAGTGTCTGTCCATAACTCATTCAATCCATTATTCTAATAAAATTCTTTCAATAAAAACAGCTTACTAAACAATCCGGAAGAAGCAAGAATGAATTCCAGCTTTTCAAGGTCACACACAATATACAAAAATTTCAACACATTTTTAACACCTTGGATCAGACTATGCTGTACCAGTCAGATCTGAGAATTTTATAATATCCTTTTCATACTGAAATTTAATTTTTAAAGATTATTACTTTAGAACAAGGAAAGAAAACCAACAAAATCAGAAAAGCTCATAATCATAATATTAAATAATGCTTACTGTAACAAGGAACAATAAAAATGAGCCAGTAGTTTTAGGCTCTCCCTACTTGTAAACAATTTGCAAAATGAAAAATGTCTCCTTTTTAATAACTGTACATTTAAACTGAATTTTAGAGCATGACACAGAGCTGCATGGCAACAGTGAATTACCAAGAAGGAAAGTTTGTTTCTGGGGAAAAAAAGATCTCAGAGGTCAGCTTTAAAAACAAAGGTTGACAAGGTCTGCCGGCTTGGATGTTATATGTAGAGAAGTTATACCTGCCTCTCTTCCACAGCATGTTATGTTTCCAGAGGGAAAACATGAGAGAGAGAAATCTTTATTTCATCTAGACTGCATAAATTCATCTATATCTTCTACAGCTGTATAAGGAAATGACACACTTTGATTACTAAAACTGCATTAAAAAATAAGAATATTGGGGCTTTTTTTCAAGCTAGGTAATGAAGTGATTTAAAAGTTCAAGTAATTATGTTTTAAGTCCTGAAACTGGCTGCGTTTTACAATGCAAGATTTATGAACCAACAAATCCTGGGCTACATACAACCCTTCTCTTTAAACTGATAGTTCTCTCCTTGTCTTGGACAATTTTTACATCTATTATTTTAGAGCTATTATTAAAAACAAACACATTCATCGATTTCCTGAAATTAACGGGAGGAAAGCCTTTGTTAAAGAAAGTGCAAGCTCATGCAAAAAAACCCAAAACCAAACCAATAGTCCCCCCAAATCAAACCAATAGGCCAAAAAAACCCCCAACTCATTACATTAAAAAACCCAATCCAAACAAAAAAAAACCAAACCAAAC
>VZRF01014393.1:0-31775 GCA_013396875.1 Vireo altiloquus | reverse complement strand
AAAAAAAAAAAAAAACCAAAAAAAAAACAACACAAAAACAAACAAAAAAAAAATCACAACTGACATGATCCCAACTGTGTAAGGAAGAATCCGTTCTCTTTCCCTAAATGATTACCTTTATGGATGCTGAGATGAAAGTGACTACCAAATAAACATCTGAACATTCAGCTTTCCAGATTGATATTAAATTATTCTTAGCAGTACTATTTAATACTAAAACAATGGTTTGTAATTTTAAAGAAACTCTTTAACAGCATGAAAACATGACATTTAGGCATTTGATGATTAAATAGATTTAAATTTGAAGCATTAACTTAAATATCCTAGAGCATTTCTAATAACTTCACTGAGCTGCCATAATTTCTGTCAGCATATGTAGTACTGAATGACTAATAAAATACCTGAATTGAAACTATTCCAGTCTAGCAGTTTGTATGATCTCGTGTTACCCATAATTCCGACAAAGGCTGAGTTCAAAACAGCAAATTAGTAGATCAGTTATAGAAGCAGAATAGTGAAAAAAAACTACCAACAAGAACACAATTGACAACACCACTCCACAGGAACTGGAAAGACACAGACAGCAGAGTTAATAAGAGGCTGAAATAGAAAGGGAAAAAGGAGCATGCTATAGCAATCTGGCACTAGGTGACCAAAGTGGACAGTATATGGCAATTTTGTCTTATTGGCAAGTTCTTAATCCACCTTCAAATATTCTCTCCTCCTCCATGTTTTCCTGATTTATTCACTGGCCAGTTTATTTGCTTCCTTTAATATTTTACAGACTTATTTGACTCAAATGCTTCACGATCGTAACTATATCAGATTTTTTTTCTACTTCTCCACCTCCCCTCCCACAGCCACGTGTCTTCATTCCCCATTTTGTTCTCACTGTTTTGCAATATACTGAGTTCCAAGGATCATGCATTTTACATTCACTTGTCAGGAGTAATCTGGAAGTCTCACAGAAACACTGCAGCTGTGCAAACATACATCTCTACCTTGCCTTACATCTTATATTGCTTCCAGTCAGCTGGTAAAAATGAAGGAGTGCATAATGCAAGAAATTAGTTTTTAGAACTTCTGAGCAAAATTGATTTTTTTCCCATTCTGTCTTACATCTATCACATAGTAAATTTTGTACATAAGAGACCTGTATCAGAAATCTGTTGAAAACACAGAATCCTAAAATAACTTTGTGGCAAAGAAAGACTCACACATAAATTATACTTTGACATTTCTTTTAATCTTCTCTTCACTGTGTAAATAGATCTTAAAATAGGAAAACAAAAGAACTGTATTGTGTACTAATATCCTTGAAAAAAATCCCTTAAAGTAAGAGGATCTAATTCAAATTAAGTCTTGGATTTAATTTCATGTTGCCAGTTTACTGAAACTTTAAACCAGCAACAATCTGATCTACCTGCTTGGACAATTGCTTGCCTTGGGCCTTAGGAAGAAAAGGAAAAAATTTGTTTTTTGTACTTGTTTTTAAGGATGTATTTGACTAAACTTCCTTTTATTACTCCTGACTAGTGCATGCAAAACCACTACAGGTGCTATTTTTACTCTCCTCTGCATTTTTAAATGCACTGTCAACTACAACTTTTTGCAAAGTACTCCTCATCTGGTCTCGGTGACTAAACCAATCAAGTCTTCAGAGTCAAAAGTCACTTAGTTCTAACATTAGAACAAGGACATGCAAAACACACATGTTCTAGCACTGGGATTCCCAGGAAAATAATAAATAAAAATCCTGAAGTACTGTTCAGTAACGGTTTTTAAGAATGGAAACAAAGCTGTGAAGGTTAAAAATCATGTTGTGAGCTAAACTGTAGCCATTAGTCCTTAAGGATTTCAAGGAGCTGAAAATGAGAAAACATTCATAGTTAAAATAAGGTATTTAATCTCATTTTTGTTTGAATGGAAAACTTGCACCAAGTTTTAACACCAAAAAATTGCCAAAAAATTAATTAACCCCTCAATAATTCAAAGACAGTTTTCAGTGCACTTACTGATTCAAAGTACTTTTATTACTACTTTAACTTGCTGAAATGTTTCTCACTAAAAACATAACCTTTGAATAACTTATTTTTCAAGCTTAAATTATTGTCTGAAATACACTGCTTTTGATATACATCGTTAGAACAGATCTGTATCTATTCAAGCACTGATACATTATAAAGGTTAGATGACAGGCCTTGTGCAAGGAAGTCATTCCTGTACTGACATACCAGGATTGTGAATGCGATCCAGAAGCTTCACTGAGCGAGCACTGACAACACCCCCAACGTGAACAAGAAAGCCTGGTGGGAAGGTCGTCAAGGTAAAAAATGGGAATTCCTGTTATGATTAAAAACAAACATTAAATGACTGTTTATCAACTACTGCTGAGTGCCAATTAACATGCAATGAATTGATCATTTCCCTGAAATACAAGCAAAGCAGTTACACTGGGCCAGACATGTCCTTCAGGCTTACTGAGCATTACAGAACCATGTGTCCTCATGGACTCATTGTATCAGAAAAGCAGAGGTTTTACACAGTGAAAGAATACTTTTCCCCCATAGAGTTGTTTCTCAGCACAACAGTGATAAATAATAAAAAACTTTACAAATTTTTGTTAACAAAACCTCTATTGATCCACTTTTACCATGGCTGCTAAACATCAGAATTCTACTTTCATTAGCTGATTAAAAAAACCACTGTTTTTCTCCATTTTTAGGTGTTCTTGTTACAACTGACTGCAGTTTGATTCTGAAGCACAGACTTCACACAGACTGAAGTCTTGCAAAAATGATGAATGTCTTATTACAGGAAAACATAACAAAAAAATATCAAAGGACTGATCTGCTCATAAGTTCTAAATATAACAAGTAAATATTCACCTTTTAAAATAAAGCATAGGTCTTGAAATACAACTGTAAGTTCTTAAAATAAGGAAATTCACTTCCAATCGCGTAAGTTACTTTTTATCAGTTTATAAGTAAAACGAAGAGTTAAGTTTCAGCAACTACTCCAGCTTGTAATTCATGTAAGAGGCAAAGTAAGTAGTAACAGCAATTTTTCAAGACACATATGATGAAATAAAAGTCATATTCAGAAAAGTTTAGTCCAAAACTAGATTTTTATTTCTTCAGAGATGTTCTGTGATACGTCTAATATATACATAATAGCACACATATGGGGGAAAGGCAATAATTCATGTTCAGCAATTCTAAACATAGAAAGCTAAAAAAAAAAAAAAAAAAAAACAAACCACCATGCAGTATTTTTTGGTAAAATTGTAACTGATTAAATGGGACAAATAAATACTATAATTTTATATGAGAGAAAGTGCAAGATAGATTCTTTTCTCACATACTTGGAAACAGTACAAGTCAAGTGAGCTTCTACCTGAAAAGCACACATGCCGCAGATTCCATGAGGATCAGGTTCTTCCAGCAATACATGGCATGAAAAGTCATCTTAAACTAAAGCCCAATGTAGGTTTAAAAATTAATATTTCAGGATTCTTACCACCCTTGTTATAGGAACTCCTAAAACTTTTAAAAGGTCCTACAAACTTCACATTTTCTGGATTTTCATTTGGCTTAAACTTTCAAAATTAAGAGGCAAACTCTGAAATCAGCAACCATAGTATCAATATGAAAAGACTGATAGAAGAAAAAGAAAAACAATCCCAAAACCCAAACTCTGCAGTTTTGCCTTATGATGCATTAAAAAGCAGAAAGATTTCACCCCAGGATTCTGCAAACCTGCTTGACTGATGGGTGTCCAGGAGCAATGATAAATCTCTAGAGAGGGATACAGTAAAGATTCCCCTAGAAGGTTCTAACAGATTGCAAAGTGCTTTGCAAGTTATCAGAATAGTTGAAATACTCAAAATATTTGCTTTCCCAGGACTACAGAAATCAATAAAAAAGTTTACTGTGCCACCTACATGAAATTTCATTAAGTCTATACTACATTTACATTTTACATATACACATACCCACATTTACACTGTGCTGAAGCAGTATGGAGTGAACAAAGTAAACAACACTCCATACTCTAAGGCTTGAGCAAATCCAATGTTTTTTAATATATATGGAAATTCAGAAGTTTTTTCATTTTCTGTTAATTTCCACAAGGCTGTGTACTGCACGTAATTTTAATAGTTTTAATGTTCAGACTTTCAGTTTGCCTGATTCCCCTCACTAGAAACCAGGAGTAAAACCTCAAATAATAACATGGGTTTATCTCAATCAATATATTGATATTCCCAAGCCTGTATTATGATACATGATAAAATAAGATGTTCTATCAGTTAATTTGAGCCACAGACAAATCTGGGTAACAGACTCACTGAACCATTCTGACACAATTCTATTAACAATCTCATTCATTCTGACACAGATCGAACTCCATCACTTCATATGATGACTTTTTAAAATCTCATTTAGAGGTATTTTGAATTTTATTATTATATTAATAAATAATAGTTCCAGCCTCTATTACGTGTTGTAAACCGTAATAGTTCAAAATTACAAATCTACAGTGATTGCAGGGAAAACAGAGAATTCATAAGGACCAGATGCAGTTCCCATATTATAAATCACCCCTATTACTGCAATTTGCAAAGGACTACCTTTACACCAAGGTGGTGCAACCACAAGGTGTTTCAGTGTATGACAAACAAGGATGATTTCCAAGCTACGACTGAAGATGGTCAATCATTTTACCAATACCAATTCAATATTCCACTTTACGGTCATTGATTGCATAGACCATGAAAGAACTGTCACTGTTTTAATCCTCACAACTGCACAGAGATTTTTTGGGGGGAAGTTTGATAAGCTTACAATCAAATCCTCAAATTATTTGCTTAATACAATGTTTAAAAATGTATATACACATACATGTATTGCTAGTGCTCTTCTTTTAAAAGCATATTTCATTCAAAGACACACAAAACAATAAAGAAGCACATGGAACAAGGCTACACACACATCCTTTGAGTGAATGCCTGGAAGGGAACACCATTCTCATCATTAAACCACTCCCTCAGGTAATGCTCAGGTGTGCTTATAGAGCTTTTGGGGCTGAACCAGAGCAGGGACCTGGTCCACATTAAGATATTGTTTGTTTCCTGGCTAATTATTTTTATTCTAAGCACATTTACTGTTACATCTCACAAGGTGTCCAAACAACCTTACAGTTTTTCTTGACCTGAACTGAGGGGATGGGTGGTTAAGAAGTCACTGGAAAGAAAAGATGCTTAAGTCAGGATTTCAGCCAAATGAATCTCTCAGAGAAGTGCACTCTTTAACAGATTTCCTGGAGCGCCCTTCAGAAATAAAGGCCAACAGATCCCCATTTTGAAAAGGCAGCAGAAAAGATCTCTCAAGCACTTGCAGAACGTAAAAACAGGAAGAAAACAGAATTTGTCCAAGTGGAAGTCAAAGACACAAAACACCACTGAGAGCAGCATTTGGCCATTTCTACAAAAACATAGGCTAATCTTTTAGGAGTAAGATTACCTCAAATTTTCCTACTGATGGAAATACAGCATATACATTTCTAGTTAAAAATATACAGAGATACAGCTGTGCTACAGCTACTCTTGCTGTCTACAGATGTACAGGGAATTGCTAACAGTTATTAATGTACAATGTAACATGTACATGAGTTTTCCATAGCTGTATTTTCCACAGGTTTATGTTCAGGGAAGAAATTGAGGAATATTATCCTTCTAACAAAGGATCCTTCAAACTCTGTTCTGTTTGTAGTTAGGGTTACTTAAGTAATACACCAAAACCACATTTGATTAAGAAAAAGCTGTTGAGACATGCAATTAAATGAACTTATTTTAAGGTACCTTAGCATTACCATGTACCCAAATAAACTAAGTAAGACTCAAAAGAACTATTTGAGAAACCTGGTCTCGTGGAAGGTGTCCCTGCCCATGTCAGGGTGGTTGCAGTAAGATGATCTTTAAGGTCCCTTAAAGTATTTAGGAATTTTATGATAAATCTAATACATGTGGAAATATATTATACGTACTGAATTTATTCTTGGTTTTCCCAAATACTTGCTATCCTAAGTAATCCAGACAAGTAGAGTGCACTGTTTATGTAATATTAAAACAGACAAAATAACTTACAGATGTTATTCATTCTAGTTAACTCCACTTCAAGGTAACCAAAAGAGGTAACACCATAGCAAAAAACCATCCAATATGAAATTTTCAGAAGACAGAATGAACATATTTTTTATCAATTAACTGCCAACATGCTTTGCTGCTACATCATAATTGTCATCAATAGCAGACTCAACACGTCTCCATCCTATTTTACAGTACTTTTTTTCTACTAGACAATACACAGATCTTATCAAAATAACGTGCAAATAATTCAGTCTCTAAAAATACATTAAGGGTTCTTAATTTACATTTTTATTGTCTTTAAAAGCTTCCTAAGAAATAAAAAGATCAGCCATAGAATGTCAAATCAAAGGTAAACAGAAAAAAGGCTCACTTTAAAGCTTTCTTTCTGCCGAATTAAAAAATTAAAAACAAAAAAGCATGGATTTGTATTCATACCTTAATAAAAATTTTAACTGAAATGTATCAGCATGCAAAATACATGGATTTAAAAATTCTCTTAAAAAGAACAAATTAAAAAATTCTGTGTAAACAAGATTACAAAAAAATCTGCAAAGTGACACACACACAAAAAAAAAGAAAATATTTCAAATAATGCTTCAGAAATCCTCAGTACAAGAAGAAAAGGCTGGAAAGAGTCACACAGTGTTTTTCACATACCCGCCTTCTACAGAACCTATGAGGAGATCCTCCCTTAGCCATGGATAACACAAGAAATGAGAAGAGAATCATCCACTTATTTAAAATAGCAGCTGGGCACTCATATTTCACAGATGTGATTTTGTTCTCAACTAAGATATATGCACCTATGTCACTAGTTTAGGTAGTCAGAAATTGCAATTAAATTTATTTCTGAGTAGAAAAATACTCACATTTCTTCCTTCAAGACACCTCATTATCAACATTTTGATCAAAGCAGTATATAATTTACTTTAAAAAGTTGCAATTACTCATTCCAAATGTAAACAATTAATTAAAAACACTATTTTCATTATATAGTCTATTAAGTATAATGACAAATGGCATTTTTAGTCCATAGAGGAAAAGTTTAAATCCATAAATGTCTTTTACTGCTTGGCAAGTAGTTCAGGTTCAAGTTCCCAATTAAAGGGTACCTTCTACTCCACGAAACGGGGTGCAATGTACCAACTAAATTCCCAAAACCTGAAAATTGTCCCAATTCCAAATGGGATTTTCAACTTCTTTAAAGCTATGCCAATGTTTCTGAATTTGGCTTCTGTAAAAACTTTATCATCATGTATTTACTCAAGTATTAAACTCGACATGCATCAGTACCTTACAGAGACCACACAACAGTAATTTCTCCTATAACTTCTTATTACTACTGGAATTACTTGAGTGCTGTGCACAGTTAATTTCTCCAACTTTTCTTAATGCTTTAAGAATATATTAATATTTAAATAATAATTTGTGTATAAAAGGGCTAATAAACAGTCAACATTTCTAGTAAGTTCAGACCTAAAATTATACATTTTCAAACAGAAAGTAACAGCAAACATTTAACTTACTACGAGATAAATTTTCACTTCAGTAAATTAGAAATGGAAGTATAAAATGCCTTACCCTTTGTTCCAGAGCTGACTGAGTCTGTTGTCTTAAAAGAGTTTTAAATGGCCCCCCTTCTTTTCCAGCACTCCCACTGCCCATTCCTGAAGTGTATCAGTACAAATGACATTCAAAGAAATATATATTATAATTTGTAATTAAAAGGTGATTTCAAAATAGATGAAATTGAGTCATTGAAAACAATCAAATTATCCCCATAATGTTAATTTTTAAGAAAAAAAAATAATGAGCATCAAAATTTAATTTTGGTTTGTGGGTAGTTTTAGGTTTTCATTTTCACACAGCTAGCAGTGATTTTACAGTATTTGGACAAACCCCTTTGATTTCAGACTTTTTTCTGCTGTCAACCTGAATTAAAATCAACTTTAAAATATAAAAACTTTAAGATGTGGATTTAAAATTCTTTCCTGTGACATATAACTTTTTTTTATTTTCTTTATATGACTTTTTGCCTATGATTTAAATATAGATCTACTTTTCACATAAAGTTGTTAAATAACCAGATTTTCTGTCCTTATCCAAAACACCCTCTGTCAGACTACTCTATAGTTATGTATCTCTCACTAATGTTAGTGCAATATTTTTATTTAATAGAAGTAATAAAATAGTTTCAGGTAACTAAACCACCTTTCGTAACTACTATTAGGAGACTGTGCACATAATTACAGCAGCAGTTAAATCAGGCATTATTAGGAACAAGAAGAAAATACAAAGGCAATGCATATTCTTTGAAAAAAATTACAAATTATTTTACATGATGAAATACTCATCTGATTCATTCAAATAAGCTAAGGGCTACTGCTCAGCATTTAAAACTACACTTACTTATTACTATATTTGCACACACATAACCTGCAAATTATCTTAAATGAACATGAGATAAACTCTAATTTTGCATAATATGATAATTCTCTCTTTCCTTCTTTCAGATTTTTCCTCCAGCCTTACCCCCTAACCACAGGAGTCTTTCAGCAGAGAAAGTTTATTAGATTCACTAACATCTTTGCTGTTAATTATTTGCTATCAAGGAGCTGTGCCCTTAACAGAGATGTTGAGATGCAGGCTATGTGTCTGACTGTAAATTATGGGCTCTGTGGTTAAAAGTCACTAAAGTAAACACACACCAAGATTGTGTTCTTCCTGAAGTAAACACAATGCTAGTGAATTGGATTTTCTTGATAATATTTCATGCCTAAAAAAACATTATCATGGCTATTCCTTGTATCTAAAACGATCAGGGCTGACATGACCAAGCAAAATAAGCCCCTAAGTAGTAGAGGAAAGTAGAGCACAAGGAACGAAAAGGTGTCAGGAGCAGGATCTAATACAAATACCACAGTGCAAACAGCTAGAAATGAAACCAAGATTTTCTTTTACAGAATTTGTAACTAATTCAATATAATAATTCCTTGCTACTTTCCTTTCTCTTTTGATCAAGCATCTCATAAAGATGAATAAGACTGTAAATATACATTAAAGTGCAGTTATTTGTTTTCACCAAAGACTAGTACATCTAGAAATAATATCAGACTTAATAATGTATACCAATTCATTCCTAAATTCATTCACTGATTTTCAAGAGTTACTAGGCTATCATTACCATATAATTAGATATAAAACCACTACAATTTTCAACAAGTATTTTTAGCTGTTCTTGGATAAGGAAACAAAAATATTAGTATCTGTATAGTCCCATTAAACAAGATTAAATTGCTTTTACTATTTGGCATTGATTCTAAACATCATTGTCAGGGACTATACAATATTAAATACGGACAAACATAGCATAAATACTACACATGAAACAAATTCAAAAAATACAAACTAACCAAAAGAGTGTCTACAAAAAATAAGCAGTAAATATCAACTACTTAATTGAAAACTATGAAAATAATCCATGTCAGTGAAATGAAAAATTTGGCAGTAAAAAATAAAAAACATGTGCTTTGTTTAAAAGGTTAAATTAAAAAGCAGAGTTGGTAGCCATCTGACAACCACTATTTCAACAAATTATGAATGAATTAATGAGCAAGTGCAATGACCATTTGCTCCATGCAAAATGCAGGAAAAACAAAGTGAAGAGAATGTGCGGGATTATAAATCAAGTAAATTATTTCAGTCCAATTACCAAAGGTTATTTTGCAGGGGTAAAGAAGAAATTCTGTAGCATAAATGGCATTGTTTCAAATCCTCTAAGAAGTTCTGAAGGTGTTTCAAGCTTCTGGGGCAAAGGTGAGAGATGGAATGAATAGTCATGTAGCCAGCAGTTTTCAGAGGCTAACTGAGGAAACCCAGGGTTATAGAAGCATCTGTGTGTTAATCAAATAACAACAACATTTCCTTAAAAGTTTTTTTAAAAGGCCATAATAGATAGATCCTACCAGAAGCAGCCAGAAGCAGCTCTTCAGTGAAAGAAACACTTTTCCTCAGAACAACTGGGCTGACATGGCTAGAGTGTAGAGGTTTAATGCTAGACCCCGAGAGGAGGAGACAGGACTTTTTAAGATGTGGGGAATCACAAGAGAGTGTAGGGAAGCTGGGAAACAGGAAAATCCTAGGCCCCTGTGGGGAAGGTGCTGTGGAGGAAAGTAATAGAGACAAAGATGTAGATTCAGAAGATGACTAAAGAAATGGACAAAAGAAATCAAAATGAAGCATTTTTGTTTTCTCTAAATGAATCAACACGTACTGCAAATTATTTCTTGACATACAAAGAAATGGAACGACAATACAGCTTCACAATGTGCATGAGAAGCATGTTTTTAAAAATCATGACCTGATTAACTTTATGTTGAAATTAATTTTTTAGAGATGTGGTAATTTAACTTTTTTTTACATGTCAAACAAAATTTGATAGCAAATAGTATGGAGTAAAACCCAAATAACAGAGTCTTTGCACACATTTAATCTGATTACTTTCGTTATCTCAGTAGAAAAAATTATTTTCCAAAGAAGTAATGGATTTGTTTTATCATTTTCTAGAATAATAAATCTTGTAGAATTCTAAGTTCCCACCAAGAAAAGGAGTTCCCACCTTCTCCATTTCCTCCAAACATATGCTATGACATATTGAAATGTATTATCTGATTAAAATACATCATGCTTTTTGTCAGTCTGATTCTGTTCATTTGCAGTGGCATAAAATACATTCCTACTCCCAGAAGTTTAACTTCAAACTCAAACAAGCTTTCTCAGCAAATGTATTTATAGACCAAAATGGATAACACAAGCAAAACTGTATTTCACAGAAGATGTCAAGGTAATATTCTCCAGATTTGGAGCTATTGAAAATTAGACGCTTAAGCAGATCCAAGTTTAAAACTCCAGTGTTTTGTTACTTGTACTGTGAAATTGTGGTATCTGCACTGTTTCTCCAGGTTAGTCTCCATCTCAGAAACATCAGCACATTAACTATCAGAGAAATAAAGAAGAATATAATATACTGCAGAAAAAGTAGAAAATACTTTGTTTTTCACATCAGCCAATCTGAGTAATGGGCATCTCGAATTTGATAATGGCTGATGTATCACACAAAAAGTCTACATTTCTTTAACTTTGTTTAATCACTAAGATCACCAACTTACACATTGAAATTTTTCAACTTGGTAACAGCCTTGGGAAATGAAAAAGAGGTCTAAACAGTAATTGTTAAGAACAACATACTGAATTTAGTATGTTATGGAAGTGTCTTCTGCACATCATCAAATTTTGGGTAAAAGGTAAAACAAATGACCCATGAGATATTGTCCTTTTAATCTATTAAGATTCAAAATCAAGTTTGTCATAACAAGATATAGAAGTTTCAAATGTAACCAGCAAATCCTCTTCGGACAAGTTTCAGTAGCAGAATTAAAAGCTGCCAAAAAGATAGTGCTAATAAGCGAAACTATGCCCACAGTTTGCTTTAATGCTAGAAAAATAGCCAAAAAAATATCTTTACATACTTGAAAAATCCCTACAAATACAAGGCACCAAGTACATAATGTATTTCATGTCTGAATGAACTGACTAAAGACAACAGAGTTTATCCACCAACATAATATTGCCAGAAAATATATAAGGTTGCTGCTTTAAAACCTGAACACATTCACAGTGAGTTGCCACGTGCCTAAATTCAGAACACTTACATCTATAAAGATGACCAACTATGTTACATTTAAATCCTTTACATGACATGATCTTTACCATGGAAAATCTGATCAAAAGAAACAGGTTTTCAAATATTCAGTAAACCAAGCACATGAATTTGGGGTGCTCCTAAGTAATAAGCACCCAGTTATATCTGTAGATCCTTTAAATGAGTGACCACCATAGGCTACCCACAGGACAGCCATTGTTTAAAAAAGACAAAAAAAATAAAGTGTGCTTTCTTTTGCTTGTTTGTTTTAAAAATTAGAGTGAGAAGACAGGACTTAAAAAGACAGTTTCCTACTTAGGAATACTTTTAACATATCTAGGGAATAAACTGCATAAAATATTTAATACAACTCCATTTGAATACAATATTCAATTTATCTGGTAGGAAAAATTTTTAAAAGGGATGCTATCAAGTAAAGCTGAATCAACTACTTTAATATGCTTAAAATTGTCTAATTAGATGAAGCCAAGAATGTTCTGAGCTTCAAATACCACAATTTAAAACATCATTTAAAACCTAACCACACTTCTGTAAACACTTCTGCATAATACTTTGCCCTATGGTAGCAAAATTCAGGGCATTGGTCACATAATGAAGTAAACAGACAACAATTCTTCGAGTTCTGCTGACATTATCACTGACATGATTCTAACCACACACTAAAAAATAAGGAGGGAGGAAACGACAAGTTGAAAAAATTATGACAAAGCAATAGAGAAAGAGAAATGCTTTTTGAAGATGGTTGGATTATCTCTAATGTAATTTAAGTTACTTTGAAAATGTACACTGTGTATGTAAAGCTATTTCCATATACCAAGAGAATAAAAAGACAGTGGCTGCTACATTTCTAGTATTGCATTTGCAAAAGGGAGTTAATATTAGATAAAAGTATGCAGTAAACTTGAAGCACAACACAATAGGCTTGAAGGTTACATAGTTTTAGTAACACCATCCTTAACATATTGTGGTCAGAAATACACTCTTATGATCTGTGATATGAAATGGAGGAAATAAGGAAAAGGCAATTACTTAGGACTCCCTTAATGCTCTGAGATGTTTTATTTTGACTCGAATACAGTTGTGGTACAAAACTCATTTTCAGGTTCTCCAGGAGAGTGGAAGTACAGGCAGGATTGAAATTTTGATCCTGCAAAAACCCTTTTGAGCTTGAGGTGTGCTATGTGAGGTCTCCAATTTTCACATCATTTTGATAACTTAAATGCCAAAATGCAAAAAGGGGTTGAATGAAAATATAAAAAGAGAAACACAACTTAAACAAAAAGTGGGTGGAAGTGCCTTACCAGTCTTGGGTGTCAAACTCAAATCTGTGTCAGAAGAAGAGGACTGTCGACTGTAGGACTTGGAAGGTGAAAAGGAATAGGTTTGGTTTTTCAGAGGGGTGGAGGGTCCTGATGAATGAGTATTGGGATTGGGATCTTCATTGAAAGGAATCCTGCCAGAAGAAGGTGGAAACATATTCAGTGATCCTGTGCCAAAGGACCTGGCTGACAGCAGCATGATCCAAACACCAGGATGGGACTGGGGCAGGGCCAGTAGCTAGTCCTTAGATGCGAGACTGGGAATGAGGCCAGAGCAAAGAAATGCTGTTTTACCCTCTCAGCATCCTACAGAGAGATGCTCATCATCTACAATGAAACAATTAAGCCAAATGACAGGCATGAGATGTGACAAAAAAAATTATATATATATATATATATATATATGCAAAAGAAAAAAACTGAAAAGTTTATGGATTAAAAATCTGGTCAAATACACAATGCTTTGAGTTAGTTTAATGAAGAAAAAATTACTTCAAATTATAGTTGTGTTTATACATATTTATACACTTATGTATATACACATATGCATTTTAAGGTAAAAAAAAAAATGTTTCCTTATCCTATAGCATCAGCAGCATGCCACAGCTAAAAACAGAGCAAAGAGGAGAATCTTTATGGGAACAACTCTATTGACCAACAGTACACTTATGCACAGCTTGACTTACCTGCTCTCTAAAACCATCTCTTCCACAAATGGCACAGACCCTTCCTAGAACCATTTTAAAACCTACTGTATCTGAATTATGTTTGAAAGTAATTATGAGCTCAAATCAATGTTTCCCAGATACATCACTTTATTTTTTACTTAATTTCACAGGAAGCAAGAGCATGTTAAAGTGAAGAGTGTGGCTTTGTGGAAGAGACTCTGAAGCATCTCCAAGAAACTATTCTGCCTTTGTTTGAGCAGCTGCACCCTGGGTCCTTCTTCCCTGATAACAGAAGGTGTGTCCATGAGGAAATGAGGGAGGAAAGAAGGGTGGTACCTGCCTACACTGCCTGCCTGCCTGCCCTTTGGGATCACTGTGCCTGTGGGCTGCCTCTCCCCAGCTCTGGAGTGTGAGCAGTCTCGTACCAGTGTAGATGAGAGTGGGAACAGACACAGAGAAGTTCTGAGTAAGTCGTGAGCCAGTAGCAGTGTGAATTGGGCTGTTGTGAGTCGAGCGGCATCCATGGCTTGGCGGATGAACCAGCGGAGACCTGAGAGAGTTTGCAGCCAAGGTGGAAGAAAAGAAAACAATACATACAAACAGGTTGCAAAGTTATGTTATCAATGATTTCAGGGAAGTTTAGCTAGAGGAGATCTCTTACTCTAAGCAGACTCTAAGAATTTCAATTCCTAGCATGCAAGAGTCCAGATGAAATAAAAGGAGGGAAGGGAACAGCTTAAGCACTTGCTTGGGACTGCATCATTGATTCTTTGGCAATTGGCCATAAAGTTAGTAAAGCCAAGAATAAGAAGAATCAAATTAGTTGATTTTTCTGCCCTAGAGAAACATTCCCATTTTTTGAACTGAGACAATATCCATCACCGAGCTGAACATGGATAATTTGGGAGGCAGAATTTCCACATTTTGCTGCAGAGTGAAAGCCACTGGTTTATTTATGGATGCTTTTTAAGTTGATAACTACCAGGTCTACCTTTTTTGTTTTTAAACACCATGCTGTTGTTCTGTGCTGCACTGTATCCAGAAGTTCTTTTAAAGGCAATTTTTAAAATCAAGACAAGTCAAACAAGCTATGCTGTGAAATAAAAACCAGTAATTTTTAAAAGTCAGTTCATATTTTGCAATATTTTGCAGAGCAAGTGATGCCTGCAGAACAAAAATGCCTCATCTCTATTGTAGCGACACGACAGTTCAAGTTAATGAATATGGCTACTTCAATTAATACATCTAGAAATACAGGGTATGTAATACACTTCTTGCTGCAGTCTTTTCCTTCCTGGATTGCTATACCAAACAGAAAATAACTAATACATCCAAGCAAAAAAGTAGCAACAGTTTGAAGAAGACTGTAAGTATATTTCTAATAATTTCTATTAATATCAAAATATTGCATTCAAACTGTTTGGTGCTGCAGTACCTATGACAAAAATCACCTCATCATAAAAAGATTTCTCTGCAAGTTCACTGTCTACCTGTTTTGCCACAGTCCTACTTGTTTTACAACAGTAAAAAGCAAAGCACACAATAGAAGATGAGACCTCTTTGGGGTCATTGTCTAAATCACTGACAGAACCATCAGAATTCAAAATTTATCTTCTCTTATAAGCTCATAAACATTTAAACTTGAACCAAAGGTATATTTGTGAGACTTCCTGACAAAAATGTTCACTGCACAAACACAGCATCAAAGCAGAACTAACTATAGTTAAATTGGGGGATTACAAGCCAAGGATATGTAGTACTACTGCTACATAAATTCAAAGAAAGTAATCTTAAATAAGAATTACCACTCCAGTTTCTACTGAAATAACAAATCATCCAACCTAAAACATTTCAGAACTGTGGAATATAAAACCGGGTTGCAGACAAATAAAACTACAAAAGAAAAACAAATTCTGGGAAAAAAGAAATCACACCAGTTATGAAAAACTGAATGAGTATGAAAAGAAGACAGTTGCAACTTGTTTCCCTACAAGCTACTAATTCATACTTACTCCTTCATTTCTTTGGATGGGGAGTTACATGCAGGTAAAAATGCTGATGTGTTACTTAATTTATCCAACGTGCAGGCTGTTCCTATGGCTCTCACAACGAGTCCAGACTCTCCCTCCAAATCAAAACACTGCAAATAACCAACAACAGCATTTCCTCTCATTTCAAGCACCTTCAAGCCAATCTTCCTTTGCAATTCACCTACAAAACAAAAGGTAAAGAACTCATAATTGCAGTGAACTATTTATTCTCTTTGGTGGTCTTTGACCTCTGCTTTAGGAGTGCCAACCAAGTCAGTAGAACAGGTAATAAATCCTACATAGCCAGGCCAAGGAGCCAGTCACAACTTCTGCCTCCTATAACATTTTGTGATACCAATGACCTACATAACATTTTTATTTTTTCTCCAAATCCATTCTAATTGCCAAAACAACACATTATTTCAGAGTTTTTTTCCTCTAGTAATTTTCAATAGGCTTTTTTTCCTTTTTTCTACTTATTCAGAGAGAGAGAGGTCAAGACATGTTCTGGAACTTATGTAAGTTTCTATATACTTCATGTACTTCAAGACAATGCAACATCTTTGAAATCTACATAAACAAGCATCTACAATTTCATCATTTACCGATTTATTTAAGCATATTTCAAGTTAATTCACACTTTTTGCCCCTCTACTGCAAACCAAAGACTACCACTTCTATTAGCTGCATACAAGGGCTGAAAGACTGTGACTATATGAAACTGGTCTGCCACTGATAATTATTTAGGAGGATATAATAAAAAAATTAATTGATCTATGTTGTTGGATTGCCTTGGTAATAACTAAGGTACAATATATCATTCGTCTTCTTAAGAAAATGAAAGATTTTCAAAATCCTCTTTTAACAAACTGAAAAATCCTCACTGTAACAAAGGACGGCCTAACAGTCCTAATGTCACTGCTGCTGAGGAATCAAGTGGATTGAAATGGTCACAGAATCATAAAATCTCCTGAGTTAGAAGGGACCCACAAGGATCACCTAAGTCCCAGCTCTGGTTCCTACTGCTTTCTGGAAGTTTGATTCTAAAATTACCAGCACAGGTTACTACTGTAAACTTCTTAACTGAAACCATGGCTGTACATCTCTTGAAAAGGTTCTAAGGTTGGGATAGAGTATGAAAGTTTCTTTTTAACATAACACATAATAAGACAGAGATGTATGAAAAGCCTGGCTCACTTTACAGAAATCTGTAAGAAGTTACAGATTTCTTCAAGATTCTTTATATGTGACCACCAATAACAGTATTGCATTATCACACTTTTATTACATGAGATGAAACAGTACTGCTGTGAGTTCTTTTGGGTTTTTATCCTCTTATCTATTGTCATGAATAAAATCTAGGAAAATACTTCATCCACCTGCAGTACTTATGCATGGCAAGATATATGCAAATGTGAATTCTGTAAACTGATATGGGGGCTATACTAAAAAAGTGTCTTCATGGTAAATATGACAGTTTATTTCACTTTTTCCCTCACTGCTGGCCTTCCCAATGAAGGTACTAACATCTCCATAATCTTTTATGTTGCACTACTTACTGAGGAACTCAAGGACATCGTTCACTAGACGAGGTTGCTCTGAGCCCCATCCAACCTGACCCTGAACACTTCCAGGGATGAGGCAGACACAGCTTCTCTGGGCAACCTGTACCAGGGCCTCACCACCCTCATAGGGAAGAATTTCTTCCCAATATTCAATCTAAACCTACTGTCAGTTTGAAGCCATTCCCCCTTGTCCTGTCACTCCAGGCCCTTGTAAATAGTCCCTCTCCATCTTTCTTCTAGCTCTTTTCAGGCACTGGAAGGCCACAATTGTCGGAAGGCCACAAAGCCTTCTCTTCTCCAGGCTGAATAATCCCAATTCTCTCAGCCTTCCTTCACAGGAGATGCTTGAGAAACAATGAACCAAGCCTGACATCAAAGAGATGGGATGAGTAACATAAGTATTGATGCACATTGTATCTGAGATAGTGACTAATTGTTCATACTTCAAAACAGTTCAATGAGGGTTAAGTTCATTACTTTAATTGTTTTAGTCTAGTGATAGTCCTCATATGGGTTAAGAACCTCTTCAAAAAGGTTTCACAGGTTTCTCTGAGCTTGCTACAAGCAACCAAAAAGTTAGGTAGCAGCATGGCCTCACCAGGAAGGGAAAAAAAAAAATTCAGTCACACTGTCCATCAGTTAGGAAAACATAGTCCTCAGAAACAGAAGACACTGTGAACCGAAAAAAATCAACATAATTAACAAGAAAACTCATATGCAATCTTAAGCAAGGCACTTATTTAAATCCCAAACATTCTTAAAAGTAGCAATAACCATTACAGCCCACATCTAATACCTGACATGAGTGAAATGAGTCTTTGCCGAGCCTCGTTTGATGCCCTTGGAGTACGGATTCTGTCTATCCATTGGTACTCTGGGTCCTCATTAACTACAAGTTCTTCCACAAATCCATGAATTATTACTGCTCTGTAACACTTAGGAATAGACGTAGCTGTTAAAAAAAACCCATACATAAAAGATGTAAGTCATAGTAAGGTCTATGAGCCAAGAATAGCAAGAAAAACACAAAATTACACATAAAAATGATTCCAGAAAATTTTCCAGACAATTTTCTGTGAAAATGTAGACATACCCAGGCACTTTTGCTCGTGAGATCATGGAACCCTGATAAGAAAACTGTCCAGTGTACTGATACAGTACATATTCATTATGAAGCCTTTTCACTTTGTGCCTCTTTAAAAGGATATGGACCCAAAATAACACCAGGTGTGTATGCGCAGACACTGAAATGTAACTCATGGAGATTAAAAAATCCCATCAGTTATTTACATTGTTTTGACATACAAACAGTAAAACTGTGTTAAAAAAGAAAAGCAAATGAAACAATTCTATGCATTTTGCTTCAATGTTATCTCCACTTGGTTTATGTAATGAGCTGGTAAGAGAAAGGAGATCAACAGAAGAGGTAAAGAAAGGAAAAGGTGAAAAACGTTTTTTGTTCAAATAAACCTTTTTTCCTCTACTTACTGCAAAAAAATTTGACTCCACAGGATGACTGCCTAAATCTGTTTAAATCATTGAAGAGATCTACTTTCACCACCACATTGATCTCCCCACGTATACCTATCAATAAAAAACCATGAAATATCAGAAGTTATAACAATATAACTGTATCAGTACAAAACTAGACCTATATTTCCTATTATTAGTAATTAATACCAGAGGAGCAGGAAGCCATATCCCTGCCTCTCAGGTTTGCTGCAGAGAGACTGACTCAAAAGAAGTTTTTAGTTCAGCCTTTGACACTGAAGCAATGAAAGCAACACTCCTCAAATGCCTATCTGCACCAAACAGGACTTTGTAAGAAAGATGGGACTGGGGAAAGAGAAGCCATCAGCCTCTTGATGCTGCAGTGGCCTCTGCTGCAGGGTGCTCTCTCTGCTGAATTTCCTCCCTGAAACAATTTCAAAATTGCAGTAAAGTTGCTCTCTGAAGTTCAATCCAAGGAGAAAGATTTATGATTCTTTCTAGAACCAAAGTGGCACAGGAAGTGTTAGCAAAATACTTTAACTGTGACAAGAAATATATAAAAAATAAGGTATTATAGACCTTTTAGACAAAGCTTAATTTTCAACTATGACTAAACCTTACTAGAAATGGAATATTTTGTAACACACAACCATTCCTTTTTGACTTCTCTACTTGCCTGTTCTGAACTTTGTCTTCTTTTTCCCCACCCAGTAACAAAATAATTTCACATATTACAGGTTGTGACATATTGAGGACTAAACTTCTTGATGAGTGTGATCTTGAATGTCTTCAGAAGCATTTATCACATCAGTATATGACACTCAAAGAGCAGCACTGGATTTGTTGTTCAACTCAGACATTACAGCAATAAAATCAGCCACATCTCCCTTCCAAAAGGCCAGTAGAAAGAAGCCTTCAGTTTTTATAACAGGAAATGCCTTAAGGTTATATATTTTCACAAATAATCATGCCAAGGTGAAAGAAAAAAATTTTAATACAAACTTACGAACATTGTATTTATTATTTTTTAAGGAAGCATCAATTAATGTTTGCCAAGAGTCAAGATAATTGGAATCTTATGCTATGAGCAAGAAAATATAAGAATTCCAATTTTACTTAAACAGAAAAAAGCTGTGAAATACCAACATATCTGGAAAAATATGGAGAAATCTAACTCTCTCTAACTTACCAGTTGCACACATCCTGAAACAAATGCTTGCATAATTTAGCTCCAGAAGAAAAAGTGTGATAGGAAAATGTGCATAGCATAAAAAGGTAATTAAAAAACCACACGCAACATTTCTCGATATTTCTATTCGCTATAACTGGTTTAGATGCAAAAAATACTTTGCATCAGTTATGATGAGCATCTGGTAAACACCATTAATTATTTCCCAACAATGATTTATAATTAGCTTTTAACACTGTTAGGTCATGAATGAGGGGCATAATGGCAACTGCAGAGATTTCTGCACTAAGGTATTCAATCAGCAAGTTAATTGCTCTAAACTGACACTGGCTCTCTGAGACAAAAGATGTTTCATTAAAATCAAAAGCAAAAATATAATTAACTTCATTTTCTCATACCTTCAAGACATTCTGATGAAATCCACCTAGCACTGAGAGCACTTACTGCAGGGAAAAGGAACTTCATCCTGTTGAAAGTATCTCACATCTTGTCCCTTCATCAATTGAAGTTTATCCCAAATCCCAGGAAGGCACACCCCAAATAACTCCAGCAAAGTTACATTCATTTAGCAAACACGTAGTAATTGGACAAATATGTCTGAGTCTTTTTTTTCTTTTAATCTGAATTTGCAGTAACTAGTGAAGATTTTTTCCAGTTGTCACAAGTCCTGTGGGAGGCATTCTGCCAAGCTGTCTTGGAGTGACTTTTGTCTTGGAGTTTATCCTTTGTTGGTTTATCCTGTATCGTCTGCCCATGCCCAGAAAAATGAATTTTATGCCTATCTATGTCTTTAAACGGAGCCTGAGAGGGGAGAGGAGAAAAAAAAAAACCAAACAGGCAGTTTGGTGTTTTTGTACTTCAAGGTTATAGTTTTTATGTTGTTGTTGGGAAAATGATAGCAGGGAGGACAGAGAGACAGGGGAAGGGGAAGCACTTTTTCCTTCTTTTTGGTTTGCCCCCGCCAGCTCTCAGATCTGCTCCCTTCGAGAGATAAAAGACGGAGTTTTTCTTCCTTTTTTCTCCCTGTGGGACTTTGGTTTCTTCTTTTTCCTCTTCTGGACTTGGAGCATCAGAACATCGGAGCTTCACTGGGAGGTTTTTTTTTCCACCGGTCTGCAGGGGGATTTCCCCGGACGCAGTTTCAACTCCGGGAGGAGAGAGGCCACACCCAGGAGGACTTTTTTTTCAGGTTTTTTTTTTTCTCTCACAGATAACGATTTATTTGTTTAGCATTATTGTACTTTTCCTGTTTTGTTGTTTTGTTAAATAAATAGGTTTTTTCCCTTTTTTTTTTCTCTTTACTTTCCTCCAGGGACATTTTCTTTCCCGAACCTGGAGGGGGGGAGGGGTACACAGGTACCTACGACCTGCTTTCCATCAGGGGATATCCTCCTCTGAATTTGTCTCAAACCGGGACACAAGCACTGGTCTGAACTCCTATGCCAGAAATTTTCTTATGCCAGAAAATAATGGAAAAAAAAAAAAAAGCCAGGAAAGTAGTTTTCCAACTCCAAAGATAAAATTATTTCAAATTTCTGAAGACAGTTTAAAAGATTTTAAGAAGCAGATTACATTTCAAACAAGACTGTTTAAAATTAGCAAATCTTACCATGAATGGTATCATAAATTGGAAACCACCCTGAAATAACTGTGGCTGCTTCACTGTAGAGCAGAGGATCAATATCTATGTATACTTTGCCAATGGCATCATTGGCACTGTACGTATCATGATCAAGAACTGTGATCTGGAGAGGCTCATCTTGGAGCTCTTCATCATCTACCTGGAAAACAAACATAAACATGGAATCTAAGTATTTAAAAATGTACAGGGAAACACCACTGAAAAACAAACACAGAAGAGAAGACACTTAGTTATGAACAGTGACCTGACAAAGATAAATCTGTAATTTCAGTTTCCTGAAGCCAAACAATACATTCACTTATTTTGATTTTATCCTGCAGAGACTGGTGAGATCCTGGAAACAAGAGCTAGCACTGGGGGAAGAACAGAAAAGCAAGATTAGAGTGATTATTCATTTTAAAATTCCACAATGTTTTAAGTCACACTTCCTAGATGGTCCACCCATCTCCACAATACATACTGATAAAAATATACTGATAAATGTTAATAAAAGGGAAAAAAAAAAAGCAAAATTAAGATAAAATATCTCAGAGGACTATTATACTTTGAAGTTAAGATTATGGTGTTCTCATCACTGGCCAGTGGTTTAAAGGAAGATATTTTATACAGCCTGCAGTAAAAACTCAGTAATTCTACAAATGCAATTTCCTAAACAAAAGCAATAATCCATCTACAGATAAGTATTTTCCTTTAGGACTAAGACAGACATTTCTCAACTTTTTGTATTGAATGTCACAAACCAAGAATTCAGTTTGCTAACTGCAATGGGATGACTCTTGTAAGTATTTGCAGAATTGTGGCATTGCCTTAGAACACGGTAAATGAACCAGAACTACATATTCAAGTGTTTTAATAATTAATTTATTTTAAACATCATCCTCATTTTTGAAGTAGTAAAAACATGTAGTAACAAAAATGGAACATGTAAACACTTGTTCAGGGCATAATGTCAAATGACATCAACAAATTAGATCCTGAAAAGTGACTAGCAATTAGAGGAAAATGCTAAGTGCCATTATTACATAAGGAAACGGGAAGATAAAGTGTCCAATAATTGTTGTCCAAGCTCTTTATTTTGTAATCTTTGCATAGGAATTTTCCATTTTCTCCTTTGACAAGATAATTACCTGTGCAATCAATGTAAGACTTCAGTATCCACTAACCTTCCTTGCTTAAAACTTAAAAAAATCCACAAGAATACCCATAGACATATATATGTATTTATTTATACATACTTGTACTGATAACTAAACCGAAAAAGCCTAATCCCTGCTACATTCCCCCCACCTTCACTGCAGTATTCTCTTTTCTAATAGAATATTTAAGTCAGATCCAGCCTGGCAAGATTTTATCTTCACAAACACCCCTAAAAAGCCAATGAGACGCCCTCAACAAACAAGGTCTGACTGAAGCTCGGTTTGCTGAAAAGGCTTTGTTGTGTATTTAAACACAAATACCTCAGTGTTGAACACTTCAGTGCTCAAAACTCATTTTCTGCCTAAAATGCAATTACTTCATTAAGGGCAGCTAAACCAGAGTGGCTACATAGTTATAGGCAAACTCTTAAAAAATACTTACTTCAAATTTGAACCACTCAGAATTCCACTGAGGATTAAGTGATTTGGGATACACGTCTGTCTTAAATGTTGTATTTCCAAATTTCACCTAAAAATACAAACATTCAATTATCAATTACAAATAATAAAGAAAATTTGAAACTCATTAGATTGACATATGCAAATAATTTCAAATATATATTTCAACAAATTATTTTCTTTTCACTAAGTGTGGCTTTTAAAATCAATTTACCTATATCAGTATCCATGTATCAATGACATTTCCAATCAATCTCTCTCTCTCTCACACTACCGTACTACTAAAATTGTTTCTTTTCCTCCTCATTCATTTGAGAGGCAAAAATATCACTTATATTGGCTATTCAAAGTCACTTGGGGTACTCTCCTTGCCTTCCATAAGGAAAAATATTAAAAATATTGATAGTTTATGTCCTATTACTCTTCCCTAGGATTTCTGAGTCAGCTTCATAAATAATTGATAAAATAAATATAAAAACAAATTGGATTCAAGAAATATAGAGAGAGTACTACTGAAAATTAAATATTTTCCACACTTGTATTGTTTATTGCACCTTCAACCCCATAATAACCTATTTCAGCAGTACCCCCATACGGTCTCCACAGGCATCTACTTCAGGCTAGGTCCATTTGGGTTTTGTGAGGGTTTCTTGTTCGCTTTTTTAAAGTGAAACTGAATTTCTGTGATGCTCTAGACATCAGGAAGCCACACAGCACCACATAAGAGCCTTTATTTCACTGCAGCTTTCATTCCAAACCATTCACAAACACTTGAAGTTCTCTGAATGCTGCCTCACAAAAAAATGAGCACTTCACCTCATACCAAGTATCTGATGGTACTTACAAATACTCAAAGTTACACTTTTAATTTTATTCAGAATTCTTAAGGAAAATAATGAGTGTGCTCATAGAAAAGTGCTGGAGTTAGAGGTGTGTAGATTTTGAAAGCTGTTACCTTTTAAAAGTCTAAATCCGGGCTGGAGACTAAATTCAGGCCTGGATTTGAAAACTGTAGTAATTCTTTTAATGCTTTTGCTCAAGACAGTATTAAGTAACCACTTCGTACATTTCAATAATATAGTAATTATTTTGCACAGGTGCATATCCCAACTCTGAAGAGATTTTGCACTTGCTGAAGTACAATAAAGTGATGTTAGCACTGGCTGTGAGGGAGCTACCAGCCAAATACCAGTTCTGACTCCAGAAGCTGCCAGGATGCAACAGTCCTGAGCTCCACCGAGCTCCACCCAATCTATTTTAGCGTGTTATCTTGGGAGTGAGCTCCAGGCAGTTATAACTGAATTTCCCCAGTATTCCAGCTAGTTCATTGAACCTTGTAGAGATAATCAAACACCACACTGCTGCCCACTGTGCAAAGTTAAAAGCACATTTATGGAAGAAATTGTAACAAAATAGTCTGAGTTGGGACAAGGATCATTGTGCTCATGCTGGTGAAGTCCAAGTTTTGCATAACCTGAGCCAAGTAAGAGCTCTCAAGTATCTTCTCATTTTCTTTTCTAGTTCTAAGTTTATATTGCAATATTTAACAAGGAAATTTAAGGGTAGTAAACGACCAGAACTTTCACATGTGTTTTTTGTTTTTACTTAAGGAAAAACACATTGTAAAGTTTTTCAGCAATCTCACATGGAAATATAAAACAATAGTTTCAAGCTCAATTTATTTTGAAATAAATCTCACCTGCTGTATTGCCTACTCCACACATGGAAAAGGTAGTTACTCCACACGGTTCCTAAGTAACAATTCTAAAAGCAAGGCCCCCATCTGTGTATTTCCTCAGCCTCATTTGTGCCAAGACACTCATGGAACTGCAACTAAGCACTCATGGAACCAACTAAGCAAAATGATCTTGACAAAAATTTTTATTTTCCTTTTTTGTTACACTAGTATTTTACTATATGAATTTCAAAAATCTACTTTGCTACATGGACAGTATGGTTAGGAACAAGTAACCCACAGAAGAAGAGAGCTGTTTCTTCTAACACAGAGTAAAAACAGGCAACATGAAACTCAGTGAACTGTATTTCCTAGTCCTGTTTTCCCTGTCTCCTGGTAGCAAGTATCACAGTTGTAATTTTTTAACTGGACTAATAGGCAATCTACAAGAGAAGCATTTATAAATTAAAACCTGACCAGTGAAACAGCTGACAAAACAGTGAAATGCTAAGTTTTATGTAATAAAATAGAATGATGTACTATTTCAGCTCCACAGAAAAGCTGAAATATATCTTCACTTTATTACCAGCTTATTCTCCCATGAAGCAATGTCCTTAGAGTCTAATGTCAACCAAATTTTTAAGCACCAAATGAAATCAGGACTTATATACCCCAAATTTATTTTTATATTATCATATTTTTCGGTGTATAAAGTTATAGAAAGGCATTCTGTCTTCCTACCCTAATTCTGGTATTGTGCCAACTTCAATCACTGTTTGTGGTACACCTAAATCACTATTTGTGGTACAAGACACGCATTTTCATAACACATAATTTTTAAATAGGTCTGATTGTTCTGACAGTATGACTCCTGAATCTATGAAATGCTTCTGAAATGCTCTAGGTCATCCATATTGGAAATAATGAATCAAAAAACATAAGGATCATGTAACAGAAATCATGGAAAGGCTTGTGTTGGAAGGAACCTTAAGGTCCATCTCATTCAATACTCCCATGGGCAGGGATGTTACTCATTGGATCACGTTGCTCAGAGCCCCCTCCAAGCTGGGTCTTAAAGAATTCCACTTATTTTGCACTTCAACTTATTTTACAATCCCTTACTGACAAAGGCCCTACATATTGCCTGTTAATTATATGACTAAAGAAGGTGGAAGTTAGATACTCTGGATGCAATGAAGTGATTTAAACACACAAATAATATCAAATATTTGTTGACTAAAACCCCCTTTGAAAATATTTTAGTATTTCAAACGTTTTAAATGGAAAGCTGAATATTGGCCTTAAAAGTAAAGTCTGTACAACCACTCATATATTCAGCAATACAACCAATTTAAGGATGATTTTATTACTTCTCCACCCTCCTTGCAACACGTCTGCCTAATCACAGAATCAATTACGCTGGAAAAGATCTCTGAGGATCACCGAGTCCACCACCACAACAACCACACCATGGCACTGAGCGCCACGTCCAGTCTTTCTTTAAATACCTCCAGGGACAGCGACTCCACCGCCTCCCTGGGCAGCCCGTTCCAATGTCTGATCACCCTTTCCATGAAGAAATTCCTGTTGATGTCCCACCGAAACCCGCCCTGGTGCAGCTCAGGGAGCTGTTCCCTCGCCCTGCCGCTGGTTCCTGGGAGCACGGAGGCGCGGACGGGCCCGGCAGGTGCCTCCGCCGCGCGGGCCCCGCGCGCCCATCCCGCTTCCGCGGCCACCAACCTCCACGAAGGCGTCAGTCAGGTCGCTGGCGCGGTCCATCACCGGCAAATGGCGCCCCGCCACGATCTTGACCTTCAGCTTCCCCGGCATCTTCTTCCTCCCCTCCTCCTCCCGCGGGCTGCAGGGACAGCGCGACCGCGCCTGTGCCATGGACCGGCGGGAGCGGCGGCTGCGCATGCGCGGGGCTCCCACGACCGCCCCGCCCCCGGTCGGCGGGGAGCGGGAAAGGGTCGCAGGCTAGGGAAGTTGTTAGGGCTGGAATGGACCTCTGGAGATCACCCAGTCGGCCTCCCGTGCCAAGGCAGGGTCACCCAGAGCAGGTGACATAGAAACATGTTGAGGTGGGTTTGGAATGTCTCCAGAGAGGGAGACTCCATGCCCTCCCTGGGCAGCTGTTCGAGGGCTCTGCCACCTTCAGTGTAAAGAAGTGCTTCCTCATGTTGAGAAGCGCTTGTGTTTTAAAGGAGTAAAACTCCTTGTGATTTACTTTATGGCCTTTGTTCCTTGTTCTGTCGCTGGGTACCACTGAAAGGAGTCTGGCACTAAAAAGTCTGGCACCGTCCTCTTGGCACCCGTTTGAGATATTTATTTGCATTAATGAGATTCCGTCTTCTCCAGAATAAACAGGTCCAGCTCTCACAGTCCCTTCTCATTAGAGATGCTCCATAACTCTCATCATCTTTCTTACCCTCCACAGCACCCTCTCCAGTAGCTCCTTGTTTTTCTTGCCCTGAGGAGCCCGGAACGGGACACAGTACTCCAGATGTGGCCTCACTGGGGCCAAGTAGAGGGGGAAGATCACTTCCCTTTACCTGCTGGCCACACTTCCCGATGCGCCCCAGGATACCACTGGTCTTCCGGGCTGCAAGGGCACACTGCCGTCTCATGCTCAACTTCTCACCCACCAGGACTCTCAGGTCCTTCCCCGCAGAGCTGCTCTCCAGCAGGTCACCCAACCTGTGCTGGTATTTGGGGTTGTCCCTCCCCAGGTCTGGACCCTAAACCTAGCCTTATGAAAGCTCACCGGTATTGCCCCTGCCAGGCTCCAAGATGGCGCCCGCGGCCTCGGGACGCCACTGGTAAAAGTCGAACGCCAACTCTTCGATGGGTTCCGCGGTGGGGCGCTGCCCAGGGCAGCCTGAGCGCCGAGTCATCGATGCCCGGGAGTTGCGGTCCCGGCTGCGGTGGGATGGACCGGGATCGTATTCCGCATCCCGGCTTGTGTCCACTGGAGTAGCCTCCGGGTGCTCTGCCTTCCCGAGAAAGGAGCTGGTGCACCCTCGGGATGCTCTGCCTTCCCAAGGAAAGAGTTGCTGCGATGAATATCAGTTAGAAGGGAGCATGGAGCACACGTGCATCCCCAGACACTCGGTGGGAATGTCTTGTAAAGCATTTAAATCCAACACCCTTCACCCCCCCCGTGGGTTTGGCTTTGTTTTCTTAATCGAAAGACAAACATTTACAGTATTTGAAGGATTATGGATAGATTAAACGGAATTTAGTTATCAGAAATAGGATTTTATGTGGTTTTTGCAGCCAGGTTGTAACTTTCTGATGCCTGAAAAAGCTCTTTGTTTAGGCAGTAGCACTGTGGGAGCTTGGCAAAAAGCAAAGGAGCAGGGCCAGGAGTTGGATCAGGTGTGGTCCTACAGGTGGGATTATGGAACCAGGTTGTGTGAGATCCTGTGGGATATGCATTGTGCTGCTGGTGTGGTCAGGGGCAGGAACATAAAAGAACCGTTGTGTTTTGATTAAGCACTCACCAGGTGTTGAACCTAATAGTAGATCTGCTGGGATTATTTTCCCTTCTTTCTGACATAAATAAAATAGGCCAGATAAAATATTAATCAATAATTCATTTATTTCTTGACCAGAATTTCGGTAACGCAAGAAAACCACGATCGGAAAAAGACTGTGCCGAGCCCGGGTCTCAGAGCGGGGTGAAGCAGCAGTCCAACCTCTATCGCATCAGAACTACTGCGTTCACAACATCACCACGAACCAGCCTATTTTTATACACCTTTCCGCTAGAGTCCGAGTTTTCGGGCTTATTGCATTATTCATTTCAGTTTCCTTTCTTTCCTCTGCGTATTCCTGAAGTCTCTCTTCTCCAGCCTGGTTGGGACAAAGCATTTCCTTGGTCTTGATGAAAATCCCATTATTGATTTTGGGAAGCCAAACTGTCCTGATGAAAAGCCCATCAATAATTTCGGGAAGCCAAATAGTCCATCACCAGTTTTACGGGAACCCCAGAACTTCCCAGCCATGGTGATAAGATCTCCAGGCATGGGGATTCCATCACCTCCCCTGATACCGCCAGGGCGCCGTGCGAAACACCTTTTTGATACCGCCTTCCTCCTTTGCCTGGAGTTCATCTCCATATGTTAATTAGGCTCCTCTCGTCGCAGCCGGGATTTGGGGCTTGCGAAATCTTTCTCCATCTCGGTTTTACAGTCTAACTTACATTTTTAATCCAAGCACAGTTTTCATAATACAACATATATACATTACATGGGCATGAATTAATCCCCCATTTATAACATTTTTAATCTTATATAAAGGCTAAATAATGTTACTGGCTAGAATGTAAACAAACAAACAAACCATATGACTGAAATGCAGCAGTGTGTGGTGTAGGGGATTAAGGTATAGAAGATCTTTGGCTGGCTGTCCTCAGGCTACCTGTAGTTAGTCCCACCAACACAGCACGATGTCTCTTGGGCTTGTTTGGAAGTTACCCTTGGAAAAATCCATACTGTTGCTAGTATTCATCATATCCAAGTAAATTATAAACAGGCTATGTTTTTAACTTGTTTTTCTAAATGCTTGTAAATGCTTGTTTTTAACTCATCCATCCTTGTTTAAATGGAATACTGTAATGAGACTGGCCCAGCAGGAAGGGACCTGGATGGGCTGATTGACAGCAGCTGAACATGAGCCAGCTGGACTTACGTGGGCAAGAGGCCAGTGGCATCCTGACCTGGATCAGGAATAGTGTGGCCAGCTGGACCAGAGCCATGATTGTCCCCATGTACCTGGCACTGGTGAGGCCTCAAGAAGGACGCTGAGGGGCTGCAGTGTTTCCAGAGAAGAAAACAGCTTGGGAAAGGTCTGGAACATGAGTCTGATGAGGAGCAGCTGAGGGAACCAGAGGTGTTTAACCCAGAGAAAAGGAGGCTTGGGGGGGACCTTCTCACTCTCCACAACTTGCTGACATGAGAATGCAGCCAGGTGGGGGTCAGGCTCTCCTCCCAGGAAACGAGGGACAGGACAAGAGGAAATGACCTCAAGCTATGCCCAGGGGGATTCAGGTTGGGCAACAAGAATTTCTTCATGGTGAGACGCGGATTAAACTCCTCAACTAGTTAAAGTTGTAAAGTAGGTACGTTTTATTTACCACGGGACACAGGGGGAGAGCATCTTTTCAAATCTTGCATGCCTTCCGTAACTCTTAGTCTTCTATTTATACACAAAAATCATGCATATTCTATATCGCCTATACATATTGATTACTTGTTCCCGCTTATTCTCTGCTTTTTATGCAAATCAACTGCGACTGCGTAGTTCGTTTCCTTTATTGGGTTGGTGGTCCCAAAATGAGTCTGGGGGCTTGGAGGGATGAAGTAAGAGAAGTCTGCCTTGGGATGAATTTTTGACCCCAGGGATGTGTGCATGTGTATTCTCTCTCAGCAGCAATATTCCCCAGTTTTACAGAGGGGCCTCTTTTAGTTTTGCGAATTCAGCAGCTTTTTGGTAAGTACCATCTGTCCTTCGAAGGGCACCTTATCTCTTTTACACTCCTCCAGCCCCTGGAGAGCAGGAAATAAATTCCATACATTCATACACAGCCTATCCCAACTATTCTATGTTCCCTTTAACCCTTAAATCTTCTGTTTCAATAGAAAGTGTTGTCAGGCATTGGGATAGGCTGTCCAGGGAGGTGATGGAATCCCCATGCCTGAAGGTGTTCAAGAAATGACTGGATGTAGCACCCCTGGTCTAGCTGACAAGGTGGTGACTGGTCAAAGGTTTGACTCGATCTTGGAGGTTTTTTCCAACCTAAATGATTCTGTGATTCTGAGACTACTCCCAAGGCAAGTGTCTTGGAAAGACAGGTGTCTGCTAAGGAAAGCAGAAGCCTCCCTTGGAATGGAAAATATGATCCCCCTCCCTCTGAATTATTTTAACTTTGAAATTAAGGGCCTTTCAGGCAAAGATAAGGGAAAAGTAATAACAGTTCTTTACTAGTATGTGTATGTACAACAAGGCAAACAAACAACAAAAATGGTAACAACAACAAACAAGAACAGAAAACCCAATAAAATCTCTTCCTGCTCGTTAAGCACTTTGCCCTGTGGTGCAGTGACGGTCACAGCCGGAAGGGTCTCCGGTGGCTCCCGGCCAGGCAAGGCGAGTGCGATGATGCCCTCGCCACGGCAGGGGGCGCTGTGGTGCCAGTTCAGTTGCATCTCCCTCACGCGGATGGGTTGAATGGCAAAAATGAGCTGCAGCAGGAACCTTGGAGCAGCGGTCGGAACGGCAGGACGGGCTCGCCCGGGATAGCAAGCAAGAGATAGCAGAAACTCGGCAGCTGTGGCAGGAGCCACGAGTGTCTCAACAGGCAGGGGGTGCATGGCTACAGTGTAGCAACAATCCCGGGGCAGTGGCACAGAAACGGCGGGGGTTGGGCAGCGGCAGCCGGGCTCCTGAAGGCGGCCGGGAGAGGCTCCCTTGGAGGGGAAAAGGGCTCGGGGTCCCGGGGTCTCCCCTGAGGCACCCGTGCAGATGGTGAAAAGACCCTTTTTTAGTGAGGTAAGAGGTTAATGTTATAAATGGGGATTAATTCGTGCCCATGTAATGGATATATGTTGTATTATAAAAACTGTGCTTGAATCAAAATGTAAGTTAAACTGTAAAACCAAGACGGAGAAAGATTTCGAAAGCCCCAAGCCCCAGCTGCGGTGAAAGGAGCCTAATTGGCATATGAAGAC
>VZRF01014392.1:15541-32195 GCA_013396875.1 Vireo altiloquus | reverse complement strand
CGTTTCTCTCTGTTCTCTTTGTTCTCCAAACCTTCTTTTCCAAAGTTTTTCTTCTTTCCCCCTACAGTCTCCCAAGAAGTCTATTTGGATGGAATAGAATTAGATACAAAAGTCAAAAAGGAAGAGACAGCTCTCAATGCATGCTTCTACCTCACATCCCTCCAGTTCATGGGAAGAGCCATACATACATATTACACTGATACAAATGGAAATATAAGCTGTATTTTCTGAAAGAAATGAAAAAGAAACAAGTTTTAAAAGTAGGATTTTCTTATGGAATGTGAGAATCCTAAATATTTCTGGCTATAATGGACTTTTACTAGTTCAAGGAAGCCTAGATATGACCACAACACAGAAAATCTGCAAAGCAAGCAACAGTTTCCCTCTCAACTACCTCCATAAATCTAGCAAGGGAGCATGTACAGAGCTATCCTTTTCTCCAAAGGAAATGAAAAAATGCTTATGAGTATCACTGAACAATAGACTGCTGAGAGTAAGTATGTGGCTGGGGGGAACCACTATCCAGATGTACTAGAATTCAAGCACCAAGAGACAGAATGGCAAAACAATAACTTGGGAAAACTGAAGCTTTAGCTTTAATATTAAATTCCACCTTTAAATAAATTCAAGGATCATATCAGTTCTATAGAAATTTAAAATAAAACAACTAAAATATCCATCAAAAATAGCACAGCAACTCGTGCAATTTCATGGTTAGTCTATTGAGCTGTTAGCTGCAAAGGAAAGAAGAAAGGTATTTGCAAACCATTAAGATGGCAGATAGGTTTATGTATATGCCCCCATCCCTAGGAGCTTTTAGTCTAGGTAAGGTATTTGAGAGGTAAAATTGCATTGCAAATGAGACGGCATCAACTGTAAAGCACTACAAAAAGCCATGACCTCTGACAGGCACCTGCATTCAACAAAAAAGGTTGGCTATCAATAGTTCCAGGTCCTGTCCTATCTCTTAATTCAGACAACAGCAACTCAGCAGCCCTCACAAGGTAGGCAATGACCAGATAGTCCAAGATGTCTAGAATTGAGGAAACTAATTCTATTGAGAAAGCAGGTAACAAAGCAGTTTACAAGTATAAACTCAATGTTTCAGTATCTCCTTTGAGACAATAAGTACTAAAAGAGTAGTTATTCTCTTGGGTTTTTTTTTACATGATATAGGTGAGTGTGGTAGTTTAGCAAAAACTTGGTTTGTAGGGGCAGAGGAAAAAACAACTGCTCAAAACTTCTGACTGGCACAGAGGCAATAGCAGATCGACAGGTTACTAGGCCAACTGAACAAGTTGGAAATGCCTCTGTGATGACATATTTTAAGAAAAGAGGAACTGCAAAAAGTTCCTTTTCCTGTTTCCCCACTGGGGGATGGTGGGGGGGGCCCAGACCCCGTCCCAGAGCAGGCTGCTGGGAGAGGTCACCTGATATAAGTGCATATTGTATTACTGGTTTTTCGTAAATATTAAAATGAATGTCATATGTGTAATGTTAGAAAACTTAGTTGCATGGATATCATTTTTTTAAATAGTAGCGTGATTTCTTAGGATTATATCATGATATGTAGAATGCTTTTTTTCATGTAGTTAACTCAGGATAGCAAAGATAAGCAAGGAAGTTCCTCACATTCCTGGACCATCTGGCTGAAGACAATGATGGGCCTAAGGCTCTGGAAGGAAGAATCTATTGATCAAAATGTGGAACACAGGATGACGAAAGGATGTGGTCAGCAGAACTGGACTACAATGGATTATCAAATTTTAAACAGACCGGCAAGAAGGAAAGAGTGACAGGACAGGGGAGGCTTGAAACCCAAGAGATACCAAAAAAGGAATATTTGAATGATGCATAGAGATCTATGAATATGTATGAGACTCAGGCATTTAACAGAAGAGGTCTGTTAGCTAAGGTGTGCCTCTGGTATTGTGCCAAGCACCCGGCCATATTAACTCTTTGCTTTATTTCTGTCTCCTATTGTCCTTTTTATTAAATCCCTTATTAAACCTTTTAAAATTTTACCAGGAGTGAACCTTGTTTTTCACACTACCCCAGAGCCGCAAGCAGCCATGAACAGCCGTGAGCAGCCGCGCAGCCGGGACTGCACACCCTGCGCAGGGTCAGCGAGCCCTGCGCACGTCGGTGCGGCTCCCGCCGAACTGGGAAAAACATACCACGCAGTCAGCAACGAGACATGGCGAGTGTTTCCCTGATGCAGAGCCCAGACAAGATCAATTTCTCAGCAGAAGAAACTCTTTCCCATAAACATAAAGACTTAAGAAATTNGAGTGAACCTTGTTTTTCACACTACCCCAGAGCCGCAAGCAGCCATGAACAGCCGTGAGCAGCCGCGCAGCCGGGACTGCACACCCTGCGCAGGGTCAGCGAGCCCTGCGCACGTCGGTGCGGCTCCCGCCGAACTGGGAAAAACATACCACGCAGTCAGCAACGAGACATGGCGAGTGTTTCCCTGATGCAGAGCCCAGACAAGATCAATTTCTCAGCAGAAGAAACTCTTTCCCATAAACATAAAGACTTAAGAAATTAAATACTGACCAAAACCCCATGTTTGTTTCCCTTACGCAGGTTGGTGGAAAGAGGGAGGTACTGGAAGAGAAAGGTGTTTTGAAAGTTTGCTTTGGTTTCTCATTATTCTTTTTACTTTTAATTCTGTTAGTCATAAATCTTCTTTATACTGTTAAGTTTAGACCTGTTTTGCCTTGAAGTTTTCCTTTTCCCTCAATAATCCTTATTTCATCATATGAAAATGAAGTTTTAATTCCCCTCCTCTGCTCAGTTATAGCAGAAGCAAGTGATTAGTTTTTCATGGTGCCTGGCACCTAACCAGCATCAAACCACCACAGTAAGAAAGAAGGCTGAAATCACTTTTCAGTTTCATCCCCAATATAGAAGACTATATCACCATAAACCAACTTAGGTGAAGCACAGACAGTACAGATTAAAAGTACAAAACTATGTGTTTGAGCAACATCACATTATTTGTGAGGCAGAAAACTCTTTCCCCCAGTAAGTGTCACATAGCTTCATCTGCCATAGCCTGTGTAACTGTATTATGTATTAAAGCACTCCTAGAGCTTTAGTTATTTCACAGGAGAAAAAAAAAACCAACCTGCACCGACAACTGAAGAACCGAATCTATACATTTCAGAATGCACTACTATTTTACTGATGGGCATGGTGCCAAAAATCTTGAACCATCACAAGAAATACCCAAAACTGGATGAGTCTGCAAAGCTGAAGGGGAAGCAGCCTCTCCTCAGTAAGGTTTTACATGACTTGGGAAGGATCAGTAAAACTGACTATGAAAGCATCAGATCCATGCTTCCCCACAGTATAATTCTGAGGAAAGCCTCAAAAAGTTGGGCATGTCCTTTGAGATACAGTATGATGCTACCTCTGGGCATGGGAATTCATCACAGACTATTGAAGCTCTCTTTTTGCAATCAATTAGCTCCCTTACGATTTCAACAGAGGATGCCTGAGGCAACCAAAATGACAGCTGTGGGCCTGACCTTCAAAAATATGTAACAGAAGCTGCCTTGCTGGCCTGGTCTTAGATGGAAAGAAGAATAATCTGAAAGGTCCCCTTTGTTCTTTGTTCTATCTTAAAAGGTTTAGGAAATAACACATGGTCAGACATAAAATGGATCTTATGCCTGTAGGAAGTTAAATTAATAGAAGTCTTGGGCAAAGAAACATGCCCTTCTCAACTCTCATCCACAAGCCTCTGTCCAAAGACTGACACAACTGTTGCAAGTGAAGTCTTCATAAAGACTAAGTCACAGAGCATAAAGCCTTAATTATGACAGCATTAAAAAGACAAACCTGGCAGAGTACCAAAAAATTATAAATAGACATTCTAGCTGTCACTGCTTCTTTTAATTCCTCAATTTGGATAGACACATCTTCTTCCAAATGAGGCAAAAAAAGCTTCAAGTGCATCAAAGCAGAGTGAAATGAAAGAGATTTGGGAATCTGCATTCAGAACTAGTACCACCTCTGCTTCCAACCTTACATCAAATCCACCGTTAAAGTGTTCTGGAGTATAATGGCCTTCAAGTTGGAGGCCCACAAATTTGCATAAAGAATAAGTTTATTCACACTCTGATGAGAATCTCTTCTAATACTCCTTCCTTCTTGAGTCCTTCAAGTTCTCTGTATTTGTTTGAGTTGCATTTCTGTCTACAAAGTGCAGTGGGTTCAGAGGGACTTGTCAAAAGAGTAATATATGGACATGCTGCTTCTAATTGATAAATTAGTTCAGAAAGTTTCTTCCATGTCATGATCACTTATAAAAACTTTGCTAAAGTAAGGAAGCATTTAAAATTCTCTATTAGTCAGAAAACTATTTTCAACTAGAAAATGGCAAATATGAGAAGTACAAAAGAACACAAAACCAGCGCATTACCAACACAGATTTAATGAGATGCTCTCTTCTATTCCCAACTTGACAGTTTGTTCAGTATTATATATTTCTGTGTTTTAGATGACCTCAACTCTGATAAATGAAAAGGGGATAGGAAAGAAAGTCTTCTCAGTCAGAACAGTATGTGTTCTAGATTTAGGGTGTGTGGGGGTGGGTTTCCTCATTAACAATAAGACAGACCACACATCCTGAGAAATCACAGGAAATACTGATTGTTCAGCATTAAGAAAGGAAGTCCAGGTTTCTTTCTCAATTTAGAGAAGATGGAATCTAGCTTACTGTCTTGGACAAACTGTGAGAATTCCCTCCAGCAAAAGCTTGAGCTGCAGCAAGACATTTTCCTGGTATCTCTTGGGATAGAAAATTGCTCTGTGCAACATTCTAAGCAACATTATTTGTTATTATATACACATTGTTTAGTCTCTTCTTTCTGGTTTTCAATGAAGTTATGCAAATGAACAACAGTGAATGGATACTTGTATCCTCTTTTGCCATTAGTAGTGCTGTCAATGCAACTTACAGATGTGGAAACCTCCAAATTCAATACTGGCAATGCAAACCTACATAAACTGCACAACTTAAAATATCTGCCTGTGCTTTAGGTTTATAAAGATTATCCTTTGTGGCAAACAGACTCAGGTCTCATGGTTGGGAGGTGCTACAAACATTGGAGTAAAAAAAAGGCCTGTGTCTGACAGCAATGATTTCTGCTGCAGAGTTAAAATTATTGTTTGTAAATGAAAACCAAAAGATTCTGCAAGAGACCAGCTGAACACTCACAACATTTTCAAGGTTCAGCCTAGTCTAAGGTATGCATGCAGCAGAAAAGCTGTCCTGGTCTCCATTTCCTTCAAAAGAATTTGGAGGCATGGAAATTGAAAGCTTCCAAAATGTGACTTTCCCAATCACTTCTAAGAAGTGGAAACAAAAAGAACAGCTTAACAGGAAAGTAAAACCTTACCGTGTCTGAACTTCCTTCCAGCAGTATGTTGATTGCTCTGTTCACATCCCCATTACAATCATGTAGTGCTACTATGCACTCATCCTGGTTTTTCCCCGTCACTTCCATAAGCTGGCAGTAAGAGTCAGACATGTTAAAATATTCAAATTATCTTTGTAAGAAAATAAGAGTTAGTAGCACCACAGATTCAAAAAAACTGCATAGCTACTGTGTCAGAGCAAACTAAAATCCTAAATAAAGGTAAACACAAATTAAGTTATAATCAAGAAAGTACTCCCTCACTTTTTTTTTCCCTTTAACATTATGCTTGGAGATTTCCTATGCAGAACGTAATTCTTATCCTTCCCACCAGCACAGCTACAGGCACTATTGATGAGGGTACTTTGGCTGCAGGAAGCACAAAACTTCACTTCTGGCACATCACCAAAACAAGTTTATAACAACAAAAAGCACTTAATGCTTCAGAGGAGGTTTTACAAAGGAAAAGTCAATAAAGCTGCATACACAGCTCTGGGAAGTCAAATTATTTTTTTTAAATAATACCTCAATTTACCTTTAAGCTATGATTCTATAATTTTTACTTTTCCTGAAAAATGGCCAATATATTGGCAAACTCAGTTTACATGGCTGACATTCTTCCCATGTGCGTGTACACGTGGACAACCTGAATGCACTCTTTATTCTGACAATTATTCAATTAGGACCATACTAAAGAGATATAGTCTGGAAGAGATCAGCACAGACGAGTTTTGGCTTAAAGGCCAAAGGAAAATACACCAGTGTAACCATACAGTCATAGCTATATTATCACACAATTTCTTGAAAACAGACTTTACAGGGCAATAAGAGCACCTTTTTCTAGTTAAACTTCTATCCTTGTGAAAAAGGGTTCATCTAAATCAGAAACATGGTCTAGCTCCAAAACACAAGTCAGCATTCTTGCAGGGCATAAAAACTCTATTATAAGAAACATACTTGTTTCACTTTATCTTCAAAATCTGCGTCGTTCTTATCGTAGATCATCTGAGCGAGGCGAATCTGTTCTGCTGTTGCCTGAAAAACAAACATCCAATAAAGTACACATAATTTAACTATATATTTTTAAAGTATCTTCTAGTTACCACAATCACAGAATATGCAGAGTTGGAAGGGACCCACAAGGATCATCAAAGTCCAACTCCTGGCCCTGCACAGGACACTCCAACAATCCCACCCTGTGCCTGAGAGCATTGCTCAAACCCTCCTGGAGACCTGCCAGCCTTGGGCTGTGACCATTCCCTGGGAAATCTGTTCAGTGCCTAACCACTCTCTGGGGGAAGAATCTTTTCCTGATATCCAGCCTAGCCCTCCCCTGACACAACATCAGGCCATTCCTCTCAGGCCCTGTCACTGGTCACTAGAGTATCACTATATTTTTTTTTCCCTCAAGATTCTCAAAAAGAACATACACAACAAGCACAGTGGCGCTACAGGGAAGGGATTAACATCTCCTCTATGCCCATTTTATAGTTTAAAAGTTAGCTAGAATAGAAGCAATTTCAACATATTCTAATGTGTTTGAACCACAGTTAAAGCTCACCACATAGACAAGCATATAATAGAATTTACCACAGAAGCTTACACTTTGATACTACTTTCATTTAGTATCTACCACTCCAGAGATAGTTTTATCATAACAAACTGACAATGGTATTTCTAAATTAACTATATCTCTGATGATCCCTGTTCACATCACCTTCCACATCTCTCCCAATAACCACCTGATTGTAGTTTTATGAGCACTTAGAGACTGAGTCATGCCTCAAGATTCTGCTCGTGAACAGCTGCACTTCTTTTTTTTTATAACTGAATACTAGTTCTCTGAAAACTGCTAAAAGGTCTTGCTCTTGATGAAATATTTGGTGTTTCTGTAATATTTCTGGACAACAAATCCATGCTGGCAACTTCTCCAAAAGCTGAAAGACTAAAATGGATGGATGCAGTAAAAAGCCATAAACCCAAATAGGCTATGGCTACCCTAAAGAGAAAACTACTCAAAAACATTAACAGCACATCATATAGGCCACTCTTCATAGTGCAGAATCTTCAGCCTACTTGAACTGCACTCCCATGAAAATACCAAAGATAACTGTATGTTACATGAACTTGGACCTCATTTGATTTCTGCTCAAACAGAAGAGGTTACTATCTCATGCTAGAGAAGGCTGATACTGAAGAGAGTCAGGACCCAAAATGCAAGTTGATGTACTGCAGAAGACTTCATTAATGAGAAGGGGACCACATCATCCCCCAAAATTCTTGACAGAAAGGATCCATCCTAGGCAGTCTCACTTCACAGGATATCCACATGAAATTCTGTACCTCACGAGTTCAGACTTAATCAGTCTCAAACTGCTTCACTTTTGGAGTTTACCACAAATGTAAGCTTCAGAGGAGATCGCCAAGTGTAAATCCTGAGTCTAAAAAATTACTCCACCATAAAACACCAGCTGCTTATTTGCTGAGAAGTTACTGCAGCTGTCCCAGTTCCTTGACGGAAGTAATATTTGCTTTGCTCAGAGTCAGTGTTCCAAGACAATCAGCGTTTGTAACTGTCCTAGGTGACCTAGATGACCCAAAAAAACTCATGTATTTCATATCTTCTCCATGCCAACCTGCCCAAGATTTTTAGTCTCTTTAAGACTTGACAACCCAGGAAGTGGAACTTGTGTGTTTTACCCCAGTTCAGGGAAAGGAGGGGGGCTGGGTCCCTTTAAAAACAGGGAATGCACACGAAATGAGTTCTCTTTTGTTCTCTCTGGGCTCCCGAGGGAGTTGCCTTGGGCAGGTCTCCTAGTCACAACCCAGAAAGCTGCATTTCGCAATCCAAAGCTATTTCAGAGCAGATTTCGCAACACATTTGCCACAGCTGCCTGCTGTTTCGACAAGGAGGGGTCGGGACCCTTTCTCCACGAGTTTTTCAGCTGCTACCCCAGTTCCAGCCACCTGCCATTTGCCAAGGAGGAGCCAGACTCACTCTACACAAGTTTTCCAGCTGCTGCTCCAGTTCCAGCTGTGCCAAGGAGAGGTCAGACCCTGCAACCGCTGGAAAGTTTCTTCCAGCGTTTCAGCAGCATTGAAGCCTTTTGGACAAAAATAGGGTTTTTTCCGTGTTTTGCTTTGTCCCTGTCCCCTGTTGGTTGTTGTTTGAGGGAGAAGGGAGTTCTGGGACTGCAGAGACTGAGTTGCTGTGTTGATTTTCCTTTGTTCTCTCTCTCTGCCAGGGGTCCAGAGGAGGGGGCTTCGCTATCTTGTCTTTGCCCTCTAGGCCACGTGGGCTGCTACAGCTGTCATCATCTGGGGAGGAGGGGGCTTCTCCGCCATCTTGTTTTCTTTGTTCCCAGGGGGATGAGTTGACTCAGCACTTTTGTATCTAGTGGTTATTGCTGTTTTTTCTTTTTAGTAAACTGTTATTTTTTCACTTACATCTTCTCACATTCATTTCTCCTTATTGGTGAAAGGAGAGTGGTTAAAACTACAGGAAGGTAACTCATTGTGGAGTCTCCACCCCATATAACTGTCTTAAACTAAGATAGTAACAGAGTTAAGTACTCTGCATGACCACATTTTCAGTGTCATGCTGACAGCTTCCTATGCCAGTCAGTACCACAAGAAGAGAGCCTGCTCTGGAATTCCCTGTGCGAGCCCTGGTGCCACCCTCCACAAAAGCTTCCCAGGTCAGTGCGGTGCTCTGTGTGAAGGAGCTTGCTCGTGGTATCTATTGAGAGCTCAGCGGAGAGCAATAATAAAATGCTTGCTGGTTTCAGAAATTAAGTCCTGATGATCCATCTTCTTGCTCTGACTTCAGCCTCCTCATGCCCACAGCAACTTTTTAGCCAGTGAAGAGATTTCCTTTAAAGATATCCAGCGTACAAACATTCAACGTAACTTCTATAGACATGACGGGATATTTGACCAGAAACAGGAAACCATCAAGATTCATTTCTTCTGTAAACAAACTTTTTTCAAGTACATGTTAGAAGACAAAAATACACAAACTTTATAACACTATCAAATTAGTAACAATATCTTTCGTTTTCCTGTGTAAAGAGAAAGCTTAGAAACACAAGCAGGTGCAATATCACTAATATTTATGCCAGTGTATTGCATACAGATACAACTGAAGATTCAGAAGAAAAAAAACCAACAAAACCTCACAAGATGTGTTTACTACACAAACACCAAAAATCAGTGTCACAAAAAGTTTTGTTTTTTTTCCCCAGTGAGTGTTTCTTCTTCGTTTTTAAGGCACCATTGTTACAAGTGACATTATAGTAACCTATAAAACAGTATAATTAAGTTTTAATTGCAACTAAGAAAATGGTAGCATCTTAAGACAGCTAGAACTTTACTCAACCTTACAAGATACATTATCTTTGCAGCATAACAGAGTGAAGGAAATTTTTAACAACTTCAAACTACCAGAAAACAGAAGTGTGCAAAACACTGACAGTAATAGGCCCGGATCTTAAAATAAAATAGTATATTTATTATCCAGAAACAATGAAAAAGAACTGTGATGTAATTTCTTAAATAACTTAAATGATGTTCAATGTGACTATGACAATGAAATCTCCATTTGAGAAAGCAACATTATTCTACATTCAAAAAATGAACCAGTGGTAATTGAACAGTATCATCCCACATGTTTTTGTTGATCTGTAAAGCATAAGGAGGGAGGTTCATCTGATCTAAACAATAAAAATATACTGTGCACTAAAACATATCTGCTGTATATTAAATAACCATCTTTTCCACTGAAATGACCAAACCAATATCTATTATGCAAGAGGTAGATTAAGTGGAAAATTTGCAGAAAAAGGTCTAAGACTTAATGCTTAAAATCAATGAATCACATCAGTTACAAATATACCCTAGTGATAGTGCAACCTCCCACTGAGAGCATGTCCCATCAGAGTAGCTGCTTGGGGCCAGACAGAGATCCCACAACCTCTCTGATCCATGACAGTGTTCATGGTAAACAATTTTTTTTCCTTTTAACAGCTGGAATTTCTAGTGTTCCAACTTGTGCCATTGTCTCTGAGGCTGGCTTCACCTTTTCTATACCCTTTCATGAGGTATCTGAATAGAAGACAACCTGGCCTTGCCTTCTTAGGAATAAACAAATCCAGTTCCCTCAGTCACCACTCATTCATCCTGTGCTCCAGCCTCTCAACCATCTTCACAGCTCCTCACTGGACTTGTTCCCATTTGCCAATGTCTGCCTTACATTAGGGAACCCAAAACTGGGCAGAGTACTCCACTGCTGTCTTGAAAACATCAAAAAAGGGTAACCCATCACTTCTGTCAATCTGCTTGTTATACTCCTGCACACTTACTTGTTATAAAGCAAAAACAAATTCAATTTCATTTGTTGAAAGTCACTTTCTAAACCCACACATTAGCATGAATCACCACTATGCAAAGCACTGTAACACAAGGAGATAAGTGCCTGAGGTCACAATTAATATTGTACAAAACAGAAGAGGCCCTCCATGTTAAAGATCAGTCTAGAAAATAAGACAATTACCCAGGGGAGCACTTCTAGACTGAGAACTGAGGCAATTATTGAATTGAATCAAATTTTGAAAAGTACCTGACGAGAATGAGTTGCCAGGAACAGACATTTTGCACTCTAATCCAGGCAAGCACACAACTTTGCTGCTGAGAACCAAGATAATGGGGTAAAAACTTAATTTCAATCTTGCAGATACTCAAAATAACTTTAGTCTGCTAGTGGATGACTATCTTCATATTTCACTTTGTGAAGGCACTGCACAAGAAGTTTAGGATTTTGTGACTTGTAAATATGCTGAATCATGTTGTAGAACACAACGTGGATCTAACAAAGCTTTTCCCACCCACCCAAATTCCTCTATTGACCAGAAATTTTCTAGCATCATGAGGCTGGCATATGAAAGAGCTGAGCTCTGAAGACACTAAGGTAACAGGACAGAAATCCTGACAGGGATAGGCATAGAATTCCTCACTCATGGGAAATGCTGCTGAAGAACACAAAGCTCCTTGAGAGACAAGAATACAGGGACAACTTAATGCTGTGCTGGATAACTAAGCAATTAAAGCAAGATATCAAACAGACTTTTCGAAATAAGACCATAGGCCCCCCATCTTTTCTCTGTTTTTACTGACTTAGGGAAGAAACACATCATTGCATGCTCACTTTCAACTCAAAGATTATATAGTAGCACGTACCTGTACTACTTGTTTCTGTGGTTGTGTTGGCTGAGAGGTTGAAATTTGCATTTTGTCCCTAGTGCCCCGGGTACGTTCACTGCCCACCGAAGTCATCATATACAGTATATACAAAACAATGTATGCACAAAATAGAAAATCTGAAAGGAAAAAAAGAGTTAAGGCAGGGTACCGATTCAATACCCCGATAATATACAAATGTAGTAGATTAAACTCTTCCTACCTTTACCACAAACTCTGTACAGAGACTCATGACAAAGCAGCTTCAATACACTATTATTGGATTTATTGCAATCTTTACAGTAAAGGAGTAAATGAAGTGGATAAAAAGCATTTTTGTCAGCTGACTGGGATCTGTCTAGATCTCTACTTCCAGACAACATCTGTATCTCACAATTTTTCCCAGTTATTTAACATATAGAGTTTTCTATCCGCTACTCTGCTGAAATTCCAGCTCCAGCTGGATCACTCCTTAAATTTCTTTCATATCTGCTGTCTTCTTTTGATGCCTAGAATTTAACCACTCATACCCACTCAGAATGCTAACAGAAAAGTCACATTCACAAACCAGGCCGTTCCTTTCTTCCCTATCATTAAACTTCTTTCCTGCACAAATACATGAAGTCAGACAATGCCCACTCTACTCCCTACTCTCTAATTAATTTATAGAAAAATTATGATCCTTACCTTTAAATACAGCCTTTGTAGCCAATATTTTTATGTTCTCCCTCGTACTTAAAGAAATTATTTACAAAACTACCTAATACCCTGCTTTAAACATACCTTGGTTGTATGACAACAAAAGAAAACTCAAACCACGCACACCCACCAGTGCTATCCCATTTGTGCTAGTCAGCTTTCATTCTAATTCATTCTCTATCATTAAAATTACTTTGAAACAAGAAATTTATTATTCCCCCTCTGTTTTTACAGCATCTGACACAAGGTAAATTGACAAGTATGGCTTATAGTTACTATGATAACTGGAAACAGATCTCTTGACTGGTCAGGTCAGAGTCAACTGCCTGGTTTCTGTCCCATGACACTGGGAAGTAAAACCTGCAAATTTAGGGAACTAAGGACAACCCACAAGTGGTGTACCTGGGCAGAAGATGTGCAAGCAAGCAGCAAAGTGCGTTTACTGCAGCCCCGATGTATGAACGTGCCTCAGCACAGGACTTATCAGGGCAGCAGCTTTGGCGCAAGCTGGTTAGCACTGAGTTCAGTGCACAATAATGCTCAGATGAAAACTGAGCACACTGTTGTGATTATGTGGACATGTTCAATACCCAACTGCTCACTGGCATTCACAAGGAATGAGTACTTAACAATTAAAGTATCAGTCAACTCATCACATTTTGATCATACCACAATAAGCAATGAAAAAAATAAAACTAAGCACCCTTAATAGAGAACATGACAGAGAGCACTAGCCTCTCTGAAAGACAAGTTAATAACTTCACATATGATTGTCTGGAATTAGCCCACTGTGATTTAAGATATGTTAACTCCACTGGGTCTCAATTTGTTGTTTAATCCATGTTTGTTTTTCAGGATGAAAGGGTACTTTAAGGAAAAAGGCATGCACACAAATATTTGAAACACTCCTGGGGGGGATGAAGCAGCACAGCAAGATCAGCCTGCTGTGAAAACAGAGCCCAAACAACCTGAATATAACAAGATCTTTAGAGAATATCATCTTGCTGACTGCAACCCATGAGCGGCACAATTTGGCAACAGGTCTGAAGCAGAAAACCAGTGAATGTTAGAGCCTCTTCCTGGCAGCAGTATTAACTTGCACTTGCTTCAGACAACTGTGGAAACACACCCCCAGTTTGAGAGTCTCCATCAAGCCAACATGGGCATGTTATAATCCATTTCAGATGTAATACAGTCATCTTAAAGCACGATTGGCAGTAGACACAACCAGCCCAGCCCCAGCACAAGAAGCAGCTGAAGGGCCCTGCTCCACCACCAACAGTGCACTGACCAGGGCAACACTGCACCTCCCTAGCATGGATGTACCTTCAACACCGGGCTGAGGTTTAACACCTTACGTCACCTACTTTAAAGTACCAAAGCAACAGGAAGGAGGAGGGCAGTAGGCCACTGCCTTCAAATTACCATAGTAACTACAATTTTGAGCATTAAAAGGGATATTACTAATAAGATGGGGATGTAGCAGGATGCTCTGCCTGGAGTGGGGGTAAACCAACTTGAATAATACCCTATTTGCAAAGCTATTGGTGGTGAATGGAGAAGGGGGAATCATGCAGCTTTTGGTGTTGAAGAAATGCTGAAACCAGCCTGACTCATCAGCCCCAAAGTTAAACATCCTGATAGTGAGATGAAAATATGGCAGATCTGGTAAAGTACCTGAGATAAAGGAACCAACAAGTGATAGTACTGATAAATTATCTAAAGCTGCTGAACTGACACAGCTGGCCCAGAAACACAACTGACAAACACTAGTATAAAAGCCCAGTCCTGCTTTTTAATGGCAGGGTCTTCTAACATATCCTTTCTTGGAGTACATGTGGAGATTCCTTCCTTGAGTGGGGATGCCCCCCAAAGTTATTCCTTGAAGCTGAGCAAGAGATTTGCCCACAGTCATTGGTATGGGTAATATCAATATCTACTTAATAATTGTTTTTTCTAGCTTTAATATAATTGCTTCAAAGATAGTGCATTATACTAGTTCGTGTGGTGGTGCATCCCCTCTCCACCCTCGGGCCACACTATGAGCTGAGAAATGCTCATTAGGCCTTGGCCTTGATGAGCAGCACCTGGGCTGAGCTCCTCGAGCTTATTAGAAACACTGTCTGCTCCCAGAAACTGGTGCTGTTTAATGAGCTCTTGCTTTTTAACAAACAGCCTTGGAAATTTATTTTTCCTGCCTGAATAACCACCCAAGTCAACTAACATTTTCATTATTGAACTTTCAAAGAAAATTACCAACCCAAATTGTGGCCAGGATAGAAAATTACTATGACTAAAGCCCACTCTTGAAGCTCTATAAACAGCAGTCCAAAGTGAGACCCTTTGAACTCTCCTGGACCACAGCAGGCTGTGACCAGCAACCTCCCTCTGAGTGGGGCCTCTCAGAGCCAGCAAACTCTCAAGTTTGCTATACTTGGAGGATCACTGAATGCCAATGACGGATCCCAGGCTAATACTCCCACTCCTCAAGGCTCAACCCTTCACCCACTGAGAAGATGCAAAGGCATCCAACATGAGTACTTCACTGATTTTGAAGGGAATTTTTCACAGGTATATACCTTGTACATATTCTTTAGGTCTGTGTGCATGCGAGTGTGAATATGCTATAGCAAATGGACTAGGAATGTTGCTCTCATACATTCTCAAGTACTTTAGATTTGTAGGTAAATTGGCTGGTGAGTTACTGTTCTGCTATAGTAAATTCTACATCAATCCTTAATTAAATTGTGTAACAAGTTATCAAGCGCTGTTAAAACCTTTGGGCCTGAACTGTCAGTCAAGTCTGAGGCTCAGTTTAGCAAGGGGGTCTACTCTCAACTTTGTGACTCAACAGGAGAGTCTTCCTTGTTCCTTTTTATCCTTACCCCTTGGGTAGCACAGGTTCCAAGCCAGAGGGAGTGGTCAGGGTGAGCATTTTGCATGTGAATCATTCTCTCTCTTTTGTACACTTTTGTTATTAATATTGTTGCTGTTACTGTTCATTTTCTTATCTCATTGCTGTTTCCAATAAATTTTTATCTCAACCCTTGATCTTTACCATTCCTGCCTCCAATTGTCCTCTCCAGTAACCCACAGGGGGGAGGGGGGAAAGGGAGGGGGAGCAAGCAGCAGCATGGTTTTAGTAGGAGCACTTAATTGGAGAATACCATTCCTAAACCACAATACTCTAATCACAAAGTTACTCAGGATTTCTCACAGTGACAGGGCTGGGAAAAGGCTGCAGGATACTGCCTCATGATGGCATGACTACTGTACATGTACAATGAGTGTAGATTTTACTGCTATGCAGTAGCATGATATAAGCATGAGAAAAAAAGAGTGGAGAAAAACAAACATGTCTGTAAAGCATCAATACAATGCATTTTCCTCAAGTGCTGTTGTCTAAAGAATTTCACCACCTTTATTACTGCTTGAAAGGGAAAAAGTTTATAAGAGTCAGATGTTTCTCAGGAGCAGTGCTGATTACTGAGTATCTGTAATATCCCAAGCCAACAACACCAAACCTGAACTTATGGATCCTGGGAGGATTCCTGTCTCATCTTAGTTTTCTATGGTAAATAGGAAGAATATTGATAGCCAGGAGTAGACCTGCATCACTGGCAGAACATCACAGGAGAGAGAAAACTTATTATTGGTATGCTTTCATGTTTTACCAATAAAAGAAGATTGCTGGGAGTGGTCAGAGTACCAACACGAACATATAAACTAACATATACACTTCCACTTATGTTAGCAAAGCATACTGAATAAACAAGTGAACACTCTTAAAACCCAGAGTTGTTAGTCAAAATTATTATTCTGTCAATTCAATCTATAATGACCTAAGAACATCCCCAATTTACAGAAATCAATACTTTCTCACTACCAGCAAAAAAAAGTTAATTTCAAGGATTACTATTCCTAAACAAATGTTATACAAAGGAAGACAGAAATATACAAATAGGTCTTGCAAATAAAGACAGCATTGTTTTGTAAGAGAAAGAAATGCTCACCATCAAAAGACTGGAGTTAGGCAAAGGCTGGTTACACATCCAGAGCCCCTCTCAAAAGCATGATGTGGAAGGGGAACTGAACAGGGCATGTTTGCCACTAGTAGAGCAAGTTTCAATCATGAAAGTCAAGCGCTATGATTAGCATTATTTAAAAAATAAAATCTTCTAATCTCACAATATCTATCTTTGCTATTATCCCAGTGTTTCTGCCTAATGGATGTTTTACATTTTAATATATACTGATGATTATCCTTGTTTTAATCAAAATCTGCTAGCTAC
>VZRF01014392.1:1406-15340 GCA_013396875.1 Vireo altiloquus | reverse complement strand
GTCTGTGTGCATGCGAGTGTGAATATGCTATAGCAAATGGACTAGGAATGTTGCTCTCATACATTCTCAAGTACTTTAGATTTGTAGGTAAATTGGCTGGTGAGTTACTGTTCTGCTATAGTAAATTCTACATCAATCCTTAATTAAATTGTGTAACAAGTTATCAAGCGCTGTTAAAACCTTTGGGCCTGAACTGTCAGTCAAGTCTGAGGCTCAGTTTAGCAAGGGGGTCTACTCTCAACTTTGTGACTCAACAGGAGAGTCTTCCTTGTTCCTTTTTATCCTTACCCCTTGGGTAGCACAGGTTCCAAGCCAGAGGGAGTGGTCAGGGTGAGCATTTTGCATGTGAATCATTCTCTCTCTTTTGTACACTTTTGTTATTAATATTGTTGCTGTTACTGTTCATTTTCTTATCTCATTGCTGTTTCCAATAAATTTTTATCTCAACCCTTGATCTTTACCATTCCTGCCTCCAATTGTCCTCTCCAGTAACCCACAGGGGGGAGGGGGGAAAGGGAGGGGGAGCAAGCAGCAGCATGGTTTTAGTAGGAGCACTTAATTGGAGAATACCATTCCTAAACCACAATACTCTAATCACAAAGTTACTCAGGATTTCTCACAGTGACAGGGCTGGGAAAAGGCTGCAGGATACTGCCTCATGATGGCATGACTACTGTACATGTACAATGAGTGTAGATTTTACTGCTATGCAGTAGCATGATATAAGCATGAGAAAAAAAGAGTGGAGAAAAACAAACATGTCTGTAAAGCATCAATACAATGCATTTTCCTCAAGTGCTGTTGTCTAAAGAATTTCACCACCTTTATTACTGCTTGAAAGGGAAAAAGTTTATAAGAGTCAGATGTTTCTCAGGAGCAGTGCTGATTACTGAGTATCTGTAATATCCCAAGCCAACAACACCAAACCTGAACTTATGGATCCTGGGAGGATTCCTGTCTCATCTTAGTTTTCTATGGTAAATAGGAAGAATATTGATAGCCAGGAGTAGACCTGCATCACTGGCAGAACATCACAGGAGAGAGAAAACTTATTATTGGTATGCTTTCATGTTTTACCAATAAAAGAAGATTGCTGGGAGTGGTCAGAGTACCAACACGAACATATAAACTAACATATACACTTCCACTTATGTTAGCAAAGCATACTGAATAAACAAGTGAACACTCTTAAAACCCAGAGTTGTTAGTCAAAATTATTATTCTGTCAATTCAATCTATAATGACCTAAGAACATCCCCAATTTACAGAAATCAATACTTTCTCACTACCAGCAAAAAAAAGTTAATTTCAAGGATTACTATTCCTAAACAAATGTTATACAAAGGAAGACAGAAATATACAAATAGGTCTTGCAAATAAAGACAGCATTGTTTTGTAAGAGAAAGAAATGCTCACCATCAAAAGACTGGAGTTAGGCAAAGGCTGGTTACACATCCAGAGCCCCTCTCAAAAGCATGATGTGGAAGGGGAACTGAACAGGGCATGTTTGCCACTAGTAGAGCAAGTTTCAATCATGAAAGTCAAGCGCTATGATTAGCATTATTTAAAAAATAAAATCTTCTAATCTCACAATATCTATCTTTGCTATTATCCCAGTGTTTCTGCCTAATGGATGTTTTACATTTTAATATATACTGATGATTATCCTTGTTTTAATCAAAATCTGCTAGCTACACCCAGTAAAAGTCCAACATACTTGCTCTCAATTTCTTCATAAACATTCAAACTTCAGATGCAACAAGTACCCTTATTCATACAGAAATTTCTGAAGGAGGAATCTAAATTTCCCCAAATTCAACTTTCACAGGTATTAAAAAAAAAAAAAAAAATACAAAGGACAATTGCACCAAAATTGGAGAAACCTAACTAACTTCCACCCAGGACTTTATCTTTCACACAGCCAAGGCAATCTTCAGACTACTAAAAACCTGGTTAGCAAAACCCACCTAGCTCTGCTGATGTCAGAAGACAACATTCCTGATTTGTCCCGATTCTGGAAAATCAAGAGAGTGAATGTCCTAGAAGATTCAGAGGGCTCAACCTTATGTTTCAAATATCAATATCTACAAAGTCACTACTGTCATCTTTTGATGCCTTTCTGCAAGAATACCACCATTTTAGATAGCAACCAGCTGCACTTCCACATGCAAAAAGAATAAAATCCTGATCCCTGTCCTAATTATAAGCCTCTTGTTTGCAAGGACCTGCAAGATGCACTAGTTACCAGCACTTACCATTGACTGTAATGGAACTTTAAGTAACACAGTTAGAAAATAACATGCAGTTAGTCTATATATCTAAGCACTGCTCTCAGGACCATCAGAACTAGAGGATCTTACTAGACCATAACACAGACCAGACCACAGCTATTGCCATGAAACAGAGAGAGAGAGGGGAAAAGAAGAAAGGGAAAAAGAAAAAAAGCTGAACTGGTCCACATAGAAATATAATATATAGAAAATAAGAATTCTCTTTAAGAGGCAGCCATCATGGGGAGCATGTGAGGAAGGGGCAACAGCAAGTTCATTTTTAAAGTGTTTCTTTGCTGAGTAATAATTTAAGAAAGCTTCTTGCCTGTCTGATATTCTAAGACCTGAAGGAAAAATTAAATACATGTTCCTGTCATCTTTGAGAGAAGGACCTAATTTCTTGTTCTCTGTCATAGAAAAGGCTTTTCTTATGCAAACCCTCTGAAAGGAGGTTGTAGCCACAGGTCAGTCTCTTCTCCCAGGTGACCAGCAACACAACAAGAGGACACAGTCTTAAGGTACACCAGGTGAAGTTTAGGCTGGACAGTAGGAAGTTCTTCATAGAAAGAGTGACTGGGCACTGGAATGGGCTGCCCAGGGAGGTAGTGGAGTCACTGTCTCTGAAGGTGTTTAAGAGAAGACTGGATGTGGCACTTAGTGCCATGGTCTAGTTGACAAGGTGGTGTTAGGTTATAGGATGGACTCTATGATCTCAAAGGTCTTTTTCATCCTAGTTGATTCTGTGAAAAACTACCAAAGTAGAAGAGAGAATGTATTCCCATGACTGAGCACACCATATGCTGTCCTGAACTCCCAGTATCTTGGGTCAGGAAACATAGAGAAACCACAGTGGCTCAGAGGTGGTCCCTGGTGCTTGCACAGCCATGCACACACACTACTTCCTCTTGCTAAGGAACACCTCCATTTCCAAGTCCTCTGGTCTCTTATTTTCTAGCCTAAGGAGATAAAAGAAAATAGTAGCCAACTCAGTACACAGTATAACTGCTGTTTATTCCATCACTGCTACATCCAGTGGTGAAGAACCATCAGTATTGCAAATTTCTTCATACCTGTTTCTCAACAAAGAAAACCAGAAAAGGTAAAGACCTTGGTATTTTCCCTCCTAGGGTTTCCTTAGTAGCATTCAGTGAAAGGGCACTACGGTGTCTACAACTTCCAACAAAGAAGCAGCTAGCAGAACTACAGCCTGGTCACCCCCTGCAACAAATACTCAGACTGCATTATACACTGCATTAACTAGGAGGCTTGTAAAAAACATTAACTAGTTCTTCACAAAAAGAAAGGTTTTTCTAGCTGAGGAAAAAAAAAAATCAACCAGGTTTTTCAGGGATGAAAATAATTACCCTCTGCAACCGGAAAACATCCTTCCTTGAAGTCACACACAAGGGAACGATGGCTGAGCAGAGTTCGGGAGAAAATATTGTTACAAGAGTTTTAGTTCATGTTTGGGACCTTGTTGAATATTCATTCAAAGTTCAATCCATATGTCCTGGGTTGCAATGTAAGATGTGCCCAAAAGTATGTATTCTATCACCATCTTCAATGAGCTGTTGAAACCAGGTGAGGCAGTGCTCCCTGCCTCCTCCCTCAAGACTATCTTCTGTTAATGGGCCTATCAGTGCCTTGCTGCATGACTCAGAGATAACTTGCTCCTGGGCTATCTCCTGTTAATGGCCCATGAGTGCCTTATCTCAGGACTCACCATCCCATTGTGAGATGCTCCACCCAGAGGGAGGAACCAAGCATCCCATCCTGGATATAAACTGAGATTTTGAAAACCACAAGCAGCCTTTCCCATTGGATTTCCAGAGGACAAGAGCTACATAGCTACCACTGGACCTTCTGAGGAAGACCAGACCTTTCTACAGGATCACTGCTTCAACAGAACCACATCTATCACTTCAGGAGGACTGCAGCCATCATCTTATCGGACTGCCACTGCTGCCCTGACTAACAGGGTGTCAGGTTGTATCTGACTGTCAGTTTAAACCAGTATTTTTTCCTGCCTTGTTTTATATATATGTGTGTGTATATATATATATATAAGTAAAGAACTGTTATTCCTATTTCCCATATCTTTGCCTGAAAGCTCCGTGATTTCAAAATTATAATAATTCAGAGGGAAGGGGGGTTGCATTTTCCATTCCAAAGGGAGGCTCCTGCCTTCCTTAGCAGACACCTGTCTTTTAAACCAAGACACCATAGCACAGGTAGAACCCAAACAGTTTATTCTGTTAAAATCAAGTTTCAGCTCATATCTAATACAGCACAACTGCAAGCTGTCACCATGGAAACAGTACTGAGAACTGAAAGCTGTAAGAGATCATTTTTATTTATCTGCCAACTCTGGGCTGCTCCTTCTGTTGTCACAACCATTGTTAGTATTTTGTCTAGCTTTAAACAAGGTGTGTTTTATTAATTTCTTTTGATACTAAACCTCATCTTGACCTGCTTCAGTCAGAAAACTTGATTTTACCCGCAGGTCTTCCTACTTTATTTTGAGCATTATTTTTCTCAGGATCACAACTTTTCAACTTGGTGTCACATGTAAATTCACTTGTTCTTGTTATGTTGCCCTAGAATTTTCCATGAGGCCAGGTCTATCCAATCTACACCAAAATGATACCGAGCTATCCAAAAGAGATGATGGATTAACAATCTTTACAACTTCAAACATACAACACACTAGAAAGGAGCAGGTAAATCAAGTGCCCTCCACGCAATTTTATCAAAAAGTCATCCAAGCTGTTCTTGTGTGTTTAACATAAAAAAAAGATTAAATAAACTAACTAGAAAGTGGGAGATAAATTTAGTTTTGCTTTTTGAAAGAAGATACCAAAGAGACAAGTTACATATGACGTCAAATTGTCAAAATTCTTATTGCACTTTATTCAATATTTGAACCACCCTTAGACTTCTAGACCCACAGTCACTGTTCCAGCTCCCCATTTTTACCTTTTTCTGCATGTCTGGGCTTATATATTGTTTGGCTGCCATGTGTTTTCTGTCTCTAAAAGGAGGTTCTCACTCTCCTCTACCATTTCTTTCCAAACCAGACTAGCTTATAATAAAACTGCAGAATGTGCAAAGAATCTTTTTTTTCAAGTTTGAAAAATCTGAATTAGCAAATAATTTTTCTTAAAACCTTCCTTCCTATTGATAGACCATTAAGAATTTTTTTTCACACAAATTTATTCACTCATTTTTTTAAAACTTACATTTCCTTTTAAGTATATTTTTGTATTCTGCAGGATCATTCATTACCATGCTATACTAAACTAACAGCCCTTGACCCCAGACATATGCTGACTTTATATGTTATGCAACACAACATTAAAATGCTTAAGTAGAAAGCCTGTTTTCTAAAACATGCCAAGAAGATATGAGCCACCTATTTCACCATCAGTCTATAAGACCAAGTGCTCTGCTGCAGGATCAAGTTATTCATTTTGAAAGAAAAGGGACTTGTACTCCTCACATCTCAGCTTATTTATATTAATTGCATCACCTCACCCTTAGAATTCTGAGACTGCATCTGGAATATATGCTTTGCTAATTATGGTGTTCAGTTCTAGCAACAGTATTAAAATATTACAGGTATCAGCTTTAGAGATCATATTGCACCTCAGGCTAAATTATCCTACATGCTGTATGTACATTAAACCATCATTTACAATCCACAAAATTCCAAGACAGAACATACACGACTTGGGCAGTTTTATCACTATCAGACAAGTAAATGCTTGACCTGTTTCTTTCCTTACAGAACTGCCAAATTATAGCCTTAATTTCAGCTAGAGCAGACAGCTAACTACTCCTTATTTGCAATAACAGAAGTTATTTGGATTTGGAATATGCATCTTATTGCATTTTCACAGCACTTTAAACACACATCCCAAACCCACCCACCTCTTTGCCTATCAAGAGTCAAGAATTACTGTTACCACCACCCCTACACTAAATTCAATCATTAATCTACCTCCTTCTGAAAGGCATGTAAGAGCATATGGCCTTGAGTTTTAAAGAATACAGACTTGACTATGTCAAGTAGCTTAACCTAGAGAAGAAAGGTTTGAGGAGGGTGTCTGAAAGCATATAAATACCTGAAGGGAAGGTGCAAAAACAGAGACAGGCTCTTTTCAGCAGTACCCAGTGACAGGACCAGAGGCAATGGGCACAAAGTGTTTTATGATTAAAAAAAACCACAATTCATTTAACATTTGAAACCAAATAGAGGAAACAAAAAGGTTTTCAGAAGCTATATGCTTCATTCTATATTATTATATCCATCATCCTCAAAACACTTAACAAAATAAATACAGTTGAAAACAACAATTTATTTTCTTTGCTCAAATACAGTTACAAATAATTCATTTTCTTTGTTCAAAAGCAACCTCAATATGGTCTAAAACATCATCCTACTTCCAGGAACAGTATTTAAGTAATAAGAAATACAACTGAAATGTTCTACATGAAGCCTATACCACACAGAATAAAATCGTAGAAAAACTTCCTCTCTCTACAGCTAATCATTAAAAATGTTTAGGAATATGATCATGGCTACTGAATTTAAATTTTACACCTTCAAGCATAGGGCTGCCTAACAGATTAAGATGGGTACCCCCCATTAAACCAGGTTTTAAAAAGTACAACCTAATAATTTAAATCTGGAGGTCAGGAAAGTGCATTTTCTCCATTTAACTTTGGATTCAAATAGTGAATGATCCTGTAACACAAATTCCACTGAATCTGCATCTTTTGCAGATCTGTAATAAAGTGGTTCCTGTACAATAAAGAAAAAAACCCCACCCCAACCATAAAATTTACAATATAAATACTACTTTGAGCAAACCTTAAGTCTTGAGAAAGATCAAAAATCTCTCAATATGGAAAACATTTCATAATTTTTAATGCAAAATGATACACACATCCAAGTTAAGAACTCCTCCAAGCTCATCTATTGGAAGACTGATTTAAGAAGCTGGGGAGGGAAGGGAAAAAAGCTTGGCAATTTTACCTTCAAAAGAAGCCAGTGTCTTGCAGCTTTCACAAAGACAGCTAGACAAAAAAAAAAAAAATTCAAGAGAACTGAGAGTAGAAACAACTCAAAGGGAGCTGAGCAAAGTTGTTCACATAAGCTATCTTACAAGCTTTAGTCTAGAGGAAACATATATAAAACAATATGCTCAGCAAAATAATTATGCTATAGTAAAAGCAAGCTGAGCAAGCCATGAGATCTTAGGCAGTAGACTGTATCACCTCTAATCTGTCTTTAGTCACTTTACTCTTTGCAGCATAGCAAAGTAGTGGGAAGAAAAGGGCTGAGGGTACCACACCTGAAAAAGCCTGCAGGAGCCCCAGGCAGATGGTAGTTCCAACAAACTCCCAGTTTGGATGGCCAAAATTAAAGAGTATGGACTTTCAGATCATAGCAAAACAGAGAAACATTCTGTATTATTTTTGTAAAAAATGAACCTGAGGCAATTGTAAAGGAGCTATTTCACAACCTTTCATCCTGGCTCTCATTTTAATGAGCATAACCTGATTAGGAAAGTTATATGAAAAACAGTACAAGTCAAAACTAAGTCTCTGAGAAGCAGAGGACATAATGGGCTACAAACAAGCAGATTGTATCAGAAAAAAAAAACAACTATAAATTCAACAAAAAGCTCAGGTAGAATATCGACACTTATATTTCCTCTAGCACCTTCCATTCAATAATTTCAAAGTATACAAATACAACACTAAGTTTCTTTAATCTGTCATCTTACAAAGGGAACAAATCACTTGGCTTGTCTTTTACCAAGGTCATATGAGGCTTTTGCAAACCCAGGCACAGAAAACAGGTCTTCAGAGTCCTGTTCATGTGCTTTAACCAAATAAGAGACAAAGATAAATTTTAAAAAATATTAAAATATATTATTTTGTTTTCCTAGTCTTTCATGAAGTACCTATTCAAGTACTGGTACTAAACATCACTGAAATTGCAATTAAATATTACTATTATTAGTAATACTATCAATGCTAATTATTAACAGAATATTAACAGTCCACGATACATAAATTTCTCAAGCACTATTAATCAGCATACTATTCTGCTACAATCAGTAAGTATCACTAGGAGGACACCAGCAACAAATATAAAGCATACCGAGAAATGGCATTCTGTGAGGAAAGCATCACATAGAAATCCATGAAAGAAATATAAAACACAAAAAATCTGCTCCTAAGTTCTAAAAAGGTAGCTTAAAAATTGGAAAAACTAAAAAAACCAAAAACCACCACACCACAAAAAAGCAACCAAAAACCACACACACACTCCTGATAACAGACTAACAGACAAGATTTTTTGGTTGGGTTTTCCCTTAGCTTCCTTAGATTTTAGTGGTGAGTCTCTAACTCCAAAGTCCTCTTGAATTGTCAAATCCTTTTGCAATTCATGGCATCAGGAGCTTTTTTGAGGTCTGGCCAAAACAATGCAAGTGAAACAGTCTAAATTTCTGAATCTCCATGCCTTTTGTTTTTATTACTATACTTTTTTTAAAAAAATCAACACACTGATAAAATTGCAACTAGAACAGAGCTTGCCCCATTCCCACTCCTCCCCACCTCCTTTAAATTGTTGAGGTTATAAACACAGCTGCCTCATTTTCCATAAAATTGATTTACACTAGTTAATCCAGTTTCTCAATGTAACCTTCCAGGAGTCCCAAACATCATTAATGCTACAAAGTGATTTAGCCTTGCTTGCTTTCAAGTTACCTAGAGTAAGGTTAAAAATACATTCTTTACACAAGTTAGATCAAAGCACCACAGAAAAATCAGGCCCAGGTATCAATATTGAGGGAATTGCTAAAAGGCCCTAGTAAATATTAAAAAAGCAAAGCCTCAGAAGGCTGAATTGTTATCATTTGTTGTGAAGGGCTTTGTTTCACTGGCAAGTGCTGCTTCCCCTCCCCTCACATCCAGCTCCAATTTCTCTTCTTGAAAATAGTTGCTCTCATACCAGAATAGTCCCTCCATTTCACCAGGCACCACCACCATCCCAGAGGCTATCACACCTTGATCTGCTGCTGTATTATAAGCATTCAGCATTCACTCAAATTGAGATTACTAAGGACCGATTACTGCTTGGTAGCTAGAGACAAAGCAGGCTGGCCCTCATGAGCTTCCCCTTACATAGCTCCACACCAACCCCGAAGTTTCTGTTCCACGAGACTGCATGTTCCTTTGAAGGTAACCAAGGGAGCTCTGCATGTCCATGCACCAAGCTCAAAGGTGCACCAGGTCCCTTTCTACATGCAGTTTCTTGCAGAAGGGTTTCTACCAGCTCACTTTTCTGCTATAATTTTCTTCAGCAACAACAGCAGACACAAAAGAGCCTTTTTTTTGTTTTTAAATGAAAAAAAGCCAGTCCAATAATAAAGCCCTGCACTGACTTGCAATTCTCAACAAGCACACGTAGTCAGGGGTGAGAAAAGACTAGGTAGAAATGATTAACAGAAATAACAGTTCATTCATTGCCATGTCCTCGAGTAACCTAGTGTTGCTGCCAATATGTTACCATCAGTGAATTCCGTAGCTGTGACTGCGACACAGCTGCCCTATTGCACCAGTGAGGGAGCACCGGAGAAGGAGATTGAGAAAGAAAACATGAAAGTAACACCCTATACACGGCACAAATCAATAGTTATTCACCCACTTGTTCCCTTCCCATGCTGCCAGCCCTCCTTTGGCCCAACTCGAGATTAGAAAGAGGCCCAAAGACGCCTCCCTCCACCAGATGCACTTCTCCGAAAAGGTCCACTGCAACCCTCGCCCTTTCTTCACACCCACAAGCCCAAGGAACCAGGTGAAGCACAAACCCTTCAGGAGAGAACCGCCCTCCTCCCCCCTCAGCTGTAACGAGATGAGAAATGAGGAGAAGGGGGTGCAAGACCTCTCTAGAATAGAAAAGGGCAGAAAATTAATCCACCTCTGCTGACACCGACCGGGTGGGCTTCCCCTCCCCACACGAACCCGGACTAGGGCAGGAGCTACCCGCAACCGCGGCCTACTCAGCGGCCCCTAACCGCGCCCCTGAAGGAATGTGGGGGAAGGGGAAAGGTGGCAATCTAGAGCAGGGCGAAGCTTTCCTTGGGCGGCCGCCAGCATAAGTAGGGCAGAGCCACCTCCCCTCACGCCACCAGCCCCATTCCCCCCCGCAGCTGGGAAGGGGCAGCAGGCCTGGCGGGGAGGGGCGGTCTCAGTAGACACCCGCCGCCGGACTAAAGCTCACACTAGGATGAGGAACCGCCCCTAGGCGGCGGGCCCGTCACAGGGCCTCAGACCGCTGAGGGTCCAACAGCCGCCCCCGGACCGTTAAGCTGGGAAGGGGCACCAGGCCTCCCCTGGGCGTGCGAGTCCAACGCAGCCACCGCGCGCACGGGACAGGCAGCGAAGAAGGGGGGCAGGTGGGCGCACATTCCCGTCCATCCGTTCCCCCCCTCCCCGCAGGAGACAGCCCCGGCCCCCCTACGCGATACCTGCCCAACGTGCTCACAAAGCAGCAGTGGCGCCCACCACTGTCACGTGACCACCTGCCTGGCTCCCCCCTCCCCCACGCACACGCGAGGCCGCTCCCCCACCACGCGACGTCACGTGACATCACATAGCACACTCCTCTTCCGCGCACTTCACTCCTCACCAGCCCTTCCGCTTACCCTGGCACGCATATGACCGGGGCTTTGCCCCTCCCCCCAAACGCCCGCGCAGCGGAGGGGTTGGTTAAACCTCTTCAAAGGTGCGCTGAGGGGAGATGGTGTAGGGTGCGTCTCCATGGGGGGTCCTTCCCGCACTGGCTCGTTGCCGTTGCCGGCTGCTCCGCGGATGGCTCTTAGAAAAGGCCGCAGCCGGTCCTGGGGTCGCTCCGTGGAGGGTTGATGTGCCGGCGGAGCCCTACCGGGAAGGGCATCTGCAGGGACAGGCGGCCCCACCTTAGATCTCTGTCAGGCCGCGAAGAGACAAAGACAGCACCCTAGGGAACACCCTGGGCCCTGGTGGGATGGGTTTAGGAACAGGGTGAACGTTCAGAATCATGGTTCAGTACCACTCATTGGTCAAAGGAGCAGTTCGAACTAGGAGATCTGGGTTTTTGAGGCTTTACTTATTTTTAAAAGTGGCCTTTATTTTTTGCCCTCCAGGATTTTGGCAGGAGTCATTTATGTCACAGATTAAAACTCATTCAGATTGCCAGACTGTTTGTCAGGAAAATTAATCCATTATGTCAGAGGTTGATGTCCAAAAAAGAGACAGAGGAGTCCTGTTACTTTATTTGAATAAAGGGGAGAGGCCATGGGGCATTCCCCTGGGGTCTCTCAAATTGTTAGAGGACACAGCCTCCTTTTCATCCTAATTTCCTGGCCGCATTTCCCTCTCTTTCCCCATTGACTGAGGTACTTGAGAGGTACAGACTTCCCGAATCGCCTAATACAGACCCCTTTTTTCTTTGTATCTGTTCTTTTTCCCTAAGTCCAGAAATTTAGTACAGCCTTGGGTGAGCAACAGTCTGTGTCAATTAGTGGAATTCCTCTGGAATTTATGGTTCCTCCCAGTGCTTCTTTCACCTATCAGTATCTGGCTTTATCTACCAGCAGGCCCATAGTTTGTTTGTAAAGACACCTCCCTCATTCCTTTCATGTTCATTACATTTGGTGCCTCAGTCCCAGATAGTGGTCAAGATGAAATGACATGGATTCTGTGTTTTCTAGAGCTCTTTTTGTTGTCTCTAAAAGCTGGATTTGTCACCTGATGTGCAGTAAGCCAATCTCACACACGTTGCACTAAAGGTGCTACAAAGAGACTTCAACTAATTTAATAAAGTTGAAAAGTATGTTTATTCGCGACATCGGGGGCATGTAGGATCACTCCTTCAAAAGTCATGCGCAAATTTCCAAAGCATTGGCTCTCCTTATATTCACAAAGGGTTTACATATTCATCAAAGTCACCTGAGATGCCTATACATATTCATTATCTGTCCCTGCTTCATATTACAGTGAACTGAATGTCCATAATGGTTGAGCAGTCCTCTCTTTTATTTGAGTCGGTGATCCCTTGAAGATGAAGTCAGACGTCTTCCTCGCACTGAACTCTTTGTCCCACTGCCAGGGCTTCTTGACCCCTTGGTCACGGTCCAGGCCTTGTCTCCTGGCTCCAACTATCTTAGAGGCCAGGTGTGTTTTTGGTTCCTGCCCTTTTACAATGCTAAATGTCCTCCCTGTCGCTTCTAAAAACATAACTGAGTCAAATACATGATATATTGTCTTCGCTCTAACTGCTTCAGCTATACCTATATGCTAATAATTAAACCCTAGTTTCTTCTTTTAACCTCCTCGTTAATCAAAATATATTGCTTCTATCTTGCTAGCTACATTTCCAACTTCTAATTCTTTTTAACCCTTCATTCACAGAGAGCCGAGGTATTTGTTTTTTTCATATTTGTGCAAAGATGAGTGCTAGCACACCGATCCTCAAACTTTACACTATCTATACATTTTAGCAAGCAAAGAAATCATGGTTCATTGGCTACAAGTTACCTAGTTCTCTTATTAATTAGTATTCTGCCTTCTATTGGTTGAATGATTCTCTGGCTTCTCATGCTAATTAGTCCACATATTCGATCTTCTTTGGAGTCAGTGGGCTTCTTGAGTTGGTGGTCCCAATCTCCCACTGCCAGAATTACCTTTAACCCAGTTGACTCGGTGTGCAAATGGCAGATTGAGCTCTGGATGGTGGAAGCCCAAGACAAAAACTGACTCTGATCCCTTGCATTACAAAGAACACAGGGATCTGTGGCTCCAACCAGGTGACAAGAGACACAGCAGGAGCCCATGACTCAGCACCCCAGACTACACATGAAGGGTATAAAAGCCCAGGTGGTCCTTTGTTCAGGGTCCCTCCTTGGAAGCTATGAGGCCTGTTTCACAACCCTCTTCTCATTCTCTGTACCTCTCTGGGTGAATTGTTAACTATTTCTGACCCTTAAGATATCACCTGCACTACATATATTCCTCAACATTTGATATCCCAAACAATCCATATGTCTAGAGAATCAAAAGCCTGCTTCATGTTCTTTCTTCACAGTTTCTGAGACCAATGCCTGAGTGGTTAGGAAACTGGAACCAATTCTGCATTTAATTTGTTACATTCTTTTTCCAGACTGGACAAAGGAAGGTCCCTCATTGACATGGAGAAGTCCCTGGACAAAGGATAGTTGCACTACAGGAGGAAAAGTGTAAGGAGAGTATGCTAGGGTTTAACAGAGAACAGGAAGGAAGTGGCATAGTAGAAGTATGTCAGACCATTCAGTGCAGTTTCTGGCAACCTAAACTGAATGGTGATGAGACAGATGGCAAGAAAGGGAGGTTGTTTGACTCCCTAAAAAGAAGAGTTTCAGGTTGTGAGCCAGGAAAAAAAATAAATTTTCCCTTTCAGCTATTTTTCCTGCTGTGCATCTTTCCCATTCTGTACAGCATCTTGGTTGGCCAAAATGTAGTGATCATACTCATCAGGCATTCCTTCTTTGTAAGACATAAGGCTGGGCTCACTTAGCCTATGTGGATGTCTTGGAAATGGTGTTTTATCCCATATCCATTTTTGTTTTG
>VZRF01014391.1:68104-82744 GCA_013396875.1 Vireo altiloquus | reverse complement strand
ATTTTTTTCTGGCTTTTGATTTTATTACCCACCATTGTTTCAACAATATGATTAAATAATAATAAACAGTATGTTCTATATAACCAGATGTCATCAATTCTTTGAATTTAGATTAGGTGAATTAAGGAGAAAATATTTTTCCCCTCTTTGCATATCACAGTGTTTCTGAATGAGTTTTGTCTTACTTTCACCTTTTGCTTTTGTGTATTCATTCTGGTATATAGAATCCTTATGGAGAAAGTTGATAAATTGGTTGTTAACAAAAAGTCATTTGTGAAGTTGAATGAGGTTAGATATAGGTCTCTTCAACATGTAGGAAGAATTTAATTAAAATGAAATTAAATTCTAAATTAAACTCAAATAATAAGTGGTTGTTATCCAATATAATATGCTATTCTCATAAGAAATTAACGCTGTCCAGTAAACTGATTTTAGGTCTTGAGGCAAGGTTTTCTAAAAAATAATTGCATGGCTATCAAATGATGAAAACTAAGTCTTGGAGTTTTTTAGATGCTTTTTTTTCAGTAGCGTAAAGTGACACAATATAGAAAAACTAAATTCTTCTCCCAAATTCTTAAAGACTGACAAAGTTTATTATTTCTTGTAAAATAAATGGGATTAAATATGGTAGCTATTGTTGTAGAGGAAATGTAGAAATCGGGCAGCCCTTGCCGCGTCAAGCTATAAAGAAAAAAACACTGTCCACATGAGTGAGCAGCTAACTTTGCAATCCCTTTACAGTGTAAATGCTTCTTCTAAACATCCCATTATATTTATTTCCAGCCATGGATTTTTTTAGAACTGGCTGGTAGTCTAAAAGCTATGAAAAATGAAGAGCAAGTGATATTGCATATATTTTACGTATGAATCCTTTTAATGTTAAAAGGTTGAGGTGAGAGAGAAGTTGAATTCTAACACTGTTAGAAGTAACGTAGAAAAGAGCAATGCATCATTTCACAGTGGAAAAATATTAAGTTTTTACTCTTTTCTTAGGAATTTTTTAGGAATTAGGAAATAAAGGTGGAAAAACAATGCATTTTCTAGAGCCTGTATTTGCTATGATATCAGAGCACTTTGCTGAAGTGCTGCAAATACATTTATCTCTTCTAACCTGGAAGTACTAAAATTATTGCATGCTATCTTTGTTCTGCAAGCAAAGACTTATTTACACAGCCTGATTTTATCCTTCAGAAGGGAGTAGAAATATCATTATGAAGGAAAACCTATTATGCATTTGAGGTTATTATCATCAGTATGCTTCAGTTCAGACTGCAAAGTGGAATTTTGCAGAAGATAGGATGTTCAGTGTAGATTTATTTTCTCTTAATGAAGTGGTGGTTAAATTGCTACTTTCTCTTTTTTGCTTTCTGGATAAATGATATCAGGACAGGAGGTCTCATGTTTTACATGTTTTAAGCCATATTTTATTTTAGGTAAAACATGTTATACTTACATCTTTACATTTATACTCTGGTAATTGTGTGTCGAACATAATAAAAGATGTTGCTGTAAACAATGGAAACAATGGATTTAAAAAAAACTCAAACCTGAAAAAAGTTAAGTAGATTAGGTAAAATATTTTCTTTACCTTTTGGGTCTTGAATATTTTATAGTGGCTGACAAATTTGAGTATTCTTTCTCCTGTTAGCTGATACATGTCAGAAACACATTCAGCATTGTGGAAAATATTTTAATACTTTGAATAACTAACAGTAAAATGTATGTGTGCTTTCCTAACTAGCCCTCTGCAGATTATTTTTTTTTCTCTCTGTATAAATAAACATAAAAATTTGGGGATTTTAATGAGATGGTATTTTTTATTGTGCCTTGAAGGACCCAAGTCAGGCTCTTAGACTCCAAGATTAGACAAATTCAAGTCAGGGACTTCCACATCCCATGTTTAACGTCTAAAAATCTTGAAAACTATATGAAATCATGAAGCCTTCTCTCTCAACAGACAGAAATTCATTAGTATGAATGTCTGTGACTGGTTTAACTAATGCTTATCAAATAAGGAGATGCAGACTGAAAACATTACAAAAATTATGCTGCAGAAATGTGTTCTTTCTTGTAAAGGACCAGAGGATCTCACGGAAATTAAAAGTCAAAGTGATGGTTCTCAAGCCTCACCACCGGATAAACAAAGTGAAACAAAATAGTCAACATAATTTCTATACACACATGTGGATGCCTTCATCCCCCCAAATAAATTTTTTAAGTACTGTCTTTTCTGCATTTTTTTTGAAGTATTTTTCTTTCCTGTATGATGCGACTAGAATTGAGAAAATTCAGGCTACTTCTGTTCCTCAAATAGTACATGATATAGTACATATAGTACATGATATCTACTCAATTTAGAATATTTACGTAAGATAAAATCACAATTGATATCAGTCATCCAAAGATCAGCCACTAAACTGACAATTTAACTGATCCCTTCACAGAAAGTAGTTTGATGGATTTTATTCAGCTTCAGAGGACCATCACGGTAGTTTATGATGACAGTAAGCAAAACAAACCAATATACACTCAGATTTCTGTTCTGCTAGAAAAACTACTTCTGGGATGTACTTTCTGTACTAGTTTTCTTTGATCTGTGATAAATAATGTCAGCTGTATGTTTAAGGCCTAAAAACCGATACATATTTTTTTATCTCTTGAACAATAGTGTGACTACAAAGGGTACTAAATACAGAATAGCCACATTTTAACTGTATATGTCAGAACTAAGTTTGTGATTAACTTTTTAACCCAAAATTGACTTATGAAAAATTTCAACACCTTGAAACTTTGCTGACTTAATTAATTGAAATTGGTGATTGTGATCTCTGTAGTCCTCTTTGTTGGTAGTTAGGTGTTTAAATGCATGGATGTCTTCAGGTGTCTTGTCCTACTTTCCAGTTATAACATACTTTTCCTTTACTCAAACTGGGACAGATGTATAACAGAGAAAGGATTTCCACTTAAAATCAAAGAAAGGGATACGTTTTTAGAGAGAATGTTTTGCCATAATATTAGATGTATTTTCCATGCAAGTTTAGGAAGTGGACATGCCGCTATTAAGTGGCAGTGCTGGTGGGGAATTAAAGTGCACATGCATCTGAAGAGGATAAAAGAAAACCAAAATTTCTTTGAGCAGTATTACTGTTTGTAATTCATTGTGTTCACTGATTAGTGGTGCAACTACTCCAGATTTTGAGCACATACCTTAAATGAAGATCACTTACAACCTCCAAATGAATACAGGATATAAAAGGAGTTCTATAAAATATGAGAAAAGAACTACCTTGTAACCAGGATGAACCTTAAATGAACCTTCATTAAGAATATTAAACCAGCTCCTAATAGACACAGGTATTGATCTAATTAACAGGAAGTGCAGAGCTGAACAAAAAGGTCCGATGGAATAAATCCCTTCGTATTGACACCATGCTGGCACAGAATTTAGGCAATAAGAAAACTCTTAGTATCAGTATACCTCATCTGTTCTCCCCACCCCCATCCCCAAATACTCCCATTTATGGTCAAGTCACCTGGAAAAGCTTTTCAGCATGCATATTTTAACACTGTGCTTTCATTGCAGATTAATTTATCAGAAAAAAAAGAAAAAAAAAAAGAAAAAGACTCCTACAGCTTTAGGTTGCCTTATGTTTTGAAAACAAGAAATACAATATAATGAGAGAAGATGCACATAAACCACATTTTTCTATGTACGCTAAGTATAAAAAAAAATATATATTGTCCAGATTTTTTCACCAGTATAAAGCAGGGTACAGCCATCCATTTCTGTGAATCTGCACTGCTAAAGTGAGCATTGGACCAAACATCTTGTTCATCTCTCAGACGATATGCATTGTAAGGACTGGAAGACCATAATATACTACTTATAATGTACTAGTAAACTCCCATTCATATTGACTGGTTACTCCCTATATTCTTACAAGATAGAAGATCAAATAACATTTTTTTTTAACTGCTGGTTTTGTCATAATTAGAAGGTGAATGCTTTTGCTGCTTTTCTTTTTTGGACTGTCACATTCCTATTTAATTTTCCCATTTTATACTGAGTTTCAAAAAGAGTATTCTATGTTAAAAAATGAAAGATACTTACTTTAAAAGTTTATCTGACTAGAGTTGTAAGAAATAGGTAGGTACTGGCACTGCAAAGTACATACATTTTCTATACACACCTATCCATATGCACACATGCATATACAGTGTAGAATACAGTGTACAGGAGAGACACTCACATAAGTGTTTGTGTGGATCGTGTACTGAACTCTCATGAAAATGAGAACCAATGTTTTTCAGGTGGTAAACAAAAGTAATTCCAACATCTGTAACTCCTATAAAATGTTTCCAAAGGCTTTGGGAATCACGACTCACAAGAGAAAGTAATTATTGCATTTGCTCCAAATAAGATTTGCTCAGAAAAATGTAGAATGAAAATTTGAAACTTAATCAACACAAATAGATAGGACACATCCCCACTTTTTTATATTCAAATGACTGTTTGAACTCACAAAAAGTAACTATAAAACACTGAGAAAGTGTATGATAATGAGCATATCTTGTTATGTCAAACCACCTACATTTCTGAATATTTGTACCAGAAAGTTTCAAGGTCAAACATTGTAACTGCGCGTTCCAATTAGATAACATACTTGAGCATGAATTATTTTTAACTTTGACTCCAGAATTAATTGTAAAAAAAAAGTTACGTAGCAATTTACAGGAAAGGCTTTTGAATTACTTCAAAAGAAAAAAACCAAAACCATAACATTGAGATACTTGCTTGTTTTTTATGTTTATAGTCCCAATACTATGTTTTCTCTGAGACACATTTTATATTTTTAATTTGCCATCCCTTTTCAGCTTTTTGTGGGTATACCCTCAAAGGTGTATATGCTCAGTGTTGCTAGAATTCTTATCCAGACCAGGATGTGGGTGATCTGCAGTCTAGATGGAGGTCTTCACAAATTAATTGAATTTTTGTCACATTATATGGTACATTTTTTCTTTACTTCCTAGAACTGATCAAGATCCCACTTACACAAGAATAATTCCATACAAGTGAGATAATTCCAGCCTTCATTGAACATTTTGTCACTTCAGTTTGTACTGACAAAAGAGAAAGCTACAAAATTTTATTTGTATGCATACATTTGGACATTCCACCATTCCACATTGCTGATGTATAATAGTCATAATAATGATCATATCACATTTGCAATCATTTTAATTTATTCATAGCTAGACATTGCTATCCTAAAAGAAAACTTTCACGTCTAATGAACTCAGCTTTTTTACTCCTCCTTAGCAAACCTCATTTCAATCTTGTTTGAAAGTTAAGAATGTTCTTTCCATTATTTTAGGGAAAATGGGAAAGCATTTCTACAATAAATATTAATTGCAGAATTCCCTTCTAAAAATGTTGATTCTTCTGTGTTCTGTATATTTCAGAATAAATAGTATCACACCTTAAAAACAATGTATAACATTAATGCATAACATCAAAGAAAGATTCATTAACAAGATTTAGGCCTGGAGTATGAAATCTACTAGCTTCATATGTATGTGTATATATAATGTGTAGCTGTTTCATTTGTAAATGTAACAAACAGATTTTCTCTTCATAGATGAAGATTTTCACTGAGTCTATTAACTGTCTAATGACAATTTCAAGTAAATTATTGTTGCATAATTCTACTCTTATTACTGCCAGATGAGTCAGTTGGCCAACCTTTTGCCTCAATTGATGTGAGGTGTGTGTGAGGTATTTTTTGTAGTTTATGAAATTGAGCTAAAATATTAAATATCCAAAATACAGCTTGTAGCTCATTAAGGTAGTATAAATAAGCTTGCATTAAATCTGTGTTTTGTAAACAAAGTAATTCCATCTCCTTTGTAAACCTTGATGTTTTAAGGAGCATTCTGTTTCTTCCAGAAATAAGCACACAAATACAGTCAACACAAAAATATAATTTAAGATACCATTAATTGTGTGAGATATCACTAATTGTGTATTTAAGACCATATGTCATAAGAAAACTGCCTTTCTGTCTTTACAGCTATCCAAGTGTACTGAGAAACTCACAACATGTTTTCAAGGGTTTTTTTTTTCTGAACAGTTAAAATTTCTGAGTCACCTCCCTGGGTGATGCTGGATCAGTGCAAACGCTGTAAATAGATAAGTTATTTTTGCTGTGTGTTGAAAAAAAAAATGTAGTGGATCTTCTGTTTGATTCATAATTCGTATAGTTCATGAAAGGGAGGATGGCAACATTCAAATTTCCTCTCTGATGGAGGAGTTCCGATGGAGGCAGTGACCTTGGATAGGCTTTGAAGGTTACTCATCTTTTAACTGATTTGAACTTTCGTGAGGAAGTAGAAAATACAAGAGAGGGAACCTTTTAGTTTGTCATTCTAAGGGATACTGGTCATCTCTGGTACCCCTACCTAATTAAATGATGAGTAGGTTCTTTGTGCAGCTCATCTTGTGGGTATTTACACTACAAGCAGAGCCTACTGCTTAAACCCTTCTCTTCCTCCACATTAAAATCACAGAAGCCTAGGATAATTTAGGCCCGAAGGGGACTTGGACTGAGGCACTACTCAAAACAATGGCAATTGCCAATGGCAATGTTTGGTCAATTAGCTCAAGGTCTTCCCCAGTAAAGTTTGAGTGTATCCAAGAGTGGATGTGGCAAAGCCTCTCGGATACTCGGTTCGTTCCATTCTTAACAACCCTTATGGATATGTTTTGTTTCCTTTTTTCTAGTCATATTTTCCTTTGGTCTTGAGCTGCAGTAATTGGACTGCTGGATATTACTCTCAAGTTTCTTCCCTGAATTTTAAGTAAAGGTGATGAGAGTTGCTTTTCAAATCTCATAAAATTCAGACTATTTCTTATTGCAAGCAGTATTCTTGCAGTATTTGCTTCTTAGATGTTATCCTGTACTTTCCAGATGTTATTTGACATTCTTGATTGAAACTAAAAAATATTGCTTGTTTTTTTGGTGTTTTCTCACTAATGATCTTCCTTCAAATCATAATTCTGAGACCCTTCACCCTTTGTGTAACAAAACAGTGGCAGTTTTTACACTGTTCATGATGACAAATTCAGAGAGCAAGGACATGCATATGTATGAGAGAAAAAGAAAATTAGATATGAAAAAATCACACATAAGTGTTGTGTTATTGTAGTCTATTCTACTAATTGTTGTCTATAGATAAGTAACCTGTACATCATACAGAAATAAGTTCTGTGAGAAATAATGGAGAGCTATACCTAGTTGTGAAAGATACAATTCAAATATGGAAAGATGAAGAAAAGTCAATGTGAATGTTCTGTTTATGATCCAGGAAGACATTTGTATTTCTTGTTTGGTTTTTACTGTTTGTTTACTTATCAGAAATATTGTTGGCCAAGACTGAGCCTTAAAGGGTTGTAAATTGGTATTAGCACTTCTTTATAGATCTGAACTATTTCTGTAATGCTGACACTAGTTATCTTAGAAACTGATTTTCCACTATTCTTGATACCTCTGTGACATTCTAGTTAAAATCAGTGAGTCCTGAGTTTTCCATAACACCTGAGCTGATGCAGGCAGGAATATTCCTAGCCAGGGGATATAAACTGACTTTTTAGAAGATGCTACCCAGACCAGTTTGTCTTGTCACAAGTATAGTGCCTCTATGGCTACAAAAGCACTGAGCTTTAAAAATAAGAGAGATTCAACTGTGTTGCCAAAAAAAGCCAGAGACACTCTGAGAGATTAAAATAAAATGTGAAGCTTTTCTTCATCTGAATTTGCAACGTTTCAGTCAACTAGCTTCCATGAACCACAGCACACTAACCACTGGGGAAAAGATAATGCAGCACAATATTGCATGATCTGCCCAATGTTCTGAATCCCTCTTGTTGGAGAAAACAGGGATTCAGACTACAGCTCATGTGAGTAAATCCAAGGGCAGGCTAAGGAATATGATGTATCAGTTTAAGAACTACACTGATTTTGGCCAAACAGATTTAAAAAGTATGTATTCTATCGTCCTGATGAAAACACATTTTGGAAAAATCAAGTTTTATTTTTAGAATCTGTTCATCATTCCAACAATAAATAATAGAAACAGCGATATTTGTATAGGAAAATTAAAGAAGGAAAAAAAAAATAATTTAAGAACTATGATCAGAGTGTCAAACTGCCCAGCAAGTATGAAGCCTCCATTCTAACACAAGTAAAACCTAAATAGGAGATTCTGTTGTACAACAGTGAAGTTTATTTACAGTCCTCAGTGATCAAACTGTACTGTGTTAAAACGCTACAAAAATAACTGATGAGGCAAGTATCTACAATAAAAAATTAAAGGAATTTTACCAACCTGACATTCCTACTGCCAATGCTTCTCTTCAATAAAAGATGAGTTAAAAAAAAAACTTTCTAGTGCTCAGATTGCAGTTGTATAATTCTCTGGATGAGAAGTTTCTGCAGCAATTTTTTTACTACCTTGAGCCTTCCTACCTCCTGACCTGTTTCAAGAGAGGAAGTCTGTGCAAATTTAGGTGTTTCTGATGGGTTAGAGCTTCCATATAAAAAACAAAACTTGAGTTCATTAATTTCTTGACAGTAATTTCAGTAGGGTTTCTCATTCTAATGATGATAACTACCATCAGCTGGACTTCATACACTTGAGTCGCTGCTGAAACTGTATTTTAATTTGCTACAGAGTGCACAGGAGTCCTTAAAACTCTTCCTGTTCTCCTTTGCTTGTTATTGGTCTCAGTATGTCCCCTACAACTGATGTAATTTTATGGACAGGGTAACTGTTTCTGTACTTTCTACCTGAAACTTGATTACATAAATGAAGTATCAAATGACAATAGGGTAACATATTTGATGTCTTAGGTTTTTTTTATATCCAACCCTCATGGGTAGGGACAGCTAACATTAGACCAGGCTGCTTAAAGCTCTATCCAACCTGACACTTCCAGTGATAAATCCACAACTTCTCTGGGCAGTCCTTGACTTCCTTCTCAAAAATACCACATGCTTAAGCAAAGATTTTAGCTGAACTGGGAAGTGCAGAGGAAGACCATAAGCATAGCTATGCCATGTCCTACAAACCATTCCCTCAAATTCCTTGGAGAAAGCTAAATTTTGGTCTGGAAGGAGAAGCTGTGTGTGCACTCACATTGCATGGGAGTCTTACCAGGTTTGTTTTGAGAAACAGGAAAAATATGGCATGTTCATTTTCTCTGAAGAACTGATATGGGAAAAGTAACAGTATTTTTGGTGAGTTTAGTTTGGTTTGAAATTGAAAAGAAAGGGAGAAAAGGGTTTTTTTCCTTTGTTTTTACAACGAAAAGTCAGAGCTGAGCACATCTGAGATAGTGAGAGTTCTGCATATCCATCCTTTGTTTTTCTTGTCTAGCTAATATTTGCTGCTTTCCATCCAGATACCTTTAGGGATGAAAATCTTCCAAATCAGGTTTGTGCAAATGCATTTCATTAGTTTTGGACAACAGCTCAGATACTTGTATTTTACATTGTGTTTCAAGGTAATTAATTTTAAAACCTTATGGGAAATAACTTCAGAAGTTATCGCTGTGTACATTGAAATCAGAAGGTGGGGTTTTTTTTAATTATTATTTTTTATTTTTTAATATCCCTCATAGTAGCATTTGACTATTGTGAAAAAATTCAAAAGATGTTTTCCCAACTCTTATCTACTGGTAGAACCTGATAGCAAGTATTAGACTGTCAGCACATCTCTAAATTTACTTTGATGCAGGCTGGCAGAAGCAATAGGTACAGCAAAACTAATCTTTCCAATAACATATGTCTCCTAGAAAGAGACAGGGCTGTATGTATTAAAAATAGCTTGACTGAAGGAAAAAATATATTGACTAGGATTTTCTTATCTGATATTTACTTTTATGTACTGGCAGCCTACCTTCTTTCTCTCTTCTCTTCTCCCATGAGGAATAAAAAGAGGCCTGTGCTCCTAGTAGGTCTCCTTTTATTTTTTATTAATAGTGTAAGTATGATCTTTTTAAAAGGGAAAAAAAATTCTTTGTTTTTGCTTCCCTCTTCTATTTTTTGAGATCAAAAAGTGAGCTATACTTAATTTTGAAATAATCATGCTTCTTTCCTCCTCACTGTTAACTAGTAGCTACCTCCAGAGTAATATGGTGAATAGCTCTGTAGAATAAATATTTGAGGTACTGCATGTTTTAGTAATATTATTAAATGTGTAGTTTAGCTTCCAGTTATTGTCATATCGAATTACTTTTTCTCATTTATTAATATGAATAAATATCTATTTGTGATTATATTTTTAAATAGGAAAAGCTTTCTTATATATAGAGGAAATATTTCCTGGATCAGGGGTTTTATTTTAATATGAAATTTGACTTGACTAAAATGGAATTATAAATAAAAGTTTGATTACAATGTAATTATGGAGGCAATTGAAATTTTGGGTTATAAGGAGGACAAAAGATTACTATTTAGGAGTTATCCATTCAATTATGTTGTTGAGTTGCAGTGTTCTATACTGAAAGCAGGATGTCCTTGTATGAATGTTTCATGCTCAGAGACAGATCTTCCAGATTTCCATAACACCCACATCCTGAGCTGTCTGAGTAGGAAGGCATCTGTCTCCTTGATAGTACTTCTGATATATCCATGTTCCCTCTTAGCTATTGAAAACCTGGAACTCACCCATAGAAGGCAGACAGCTGTTTGCCTCCCCCTGCCACTCCGCCTGTGTTTCCTCCAAAGTTCAGCGAGCCTGGTTGTATTTATTTGTCAGATGGCTCTCGCCTGCTCCAGTTATACCCTCAGCTGGGATTCCCAATTCCATCAAAGCAGAAAACATATTAAGTACATCAAACTGGCACTTACTCCTTAAAAATTACTTCCAGAATTTGTTTAATTACTTTTGTGCTTTCACATCTGCTATGTATGCTTCTGTAAATGTTGTTGCTGGTGCAGTTGCTGCTGATTCTGGTTTATTTTTTGCTCTGAAGCAATGTAGCAGAGTTAAACAATGACAGGCTACTCCAATTCAGTGACCGCATTAATTCAACTTCTAAAACTGTCTGTGAAGTAGCAAAATATTATTTACATACTTAGACACAAGCACAAGAGAGATAAAGTGCCTTGTCATAACATTTGAAGCAGGAAAGAAACAAGCTCCTATAGTATGTTTCTTGTTTTGTGTGGATGGTTTTTAAGCTCATCTGTCCCCCTTTATCCTGGAGAATTATTTCTATTTTAAAGCAAGTGTCTGTCAGGCACAGAAAACTTCTGTTGTTTAACTCTTTTTCTGGGTAAAACTAGAGAGAAAAGATTGTCTCTCCGTTCATGGTTTCTCCAAAGTAGGCTGCTTCTCCAAACTAGAACAAAGTTGGAGAAAACAATGTCTCAGAGTTAAAAAAAAATGTTCATTTTTCCCCTCCCACCTCTGCCCCAGTATGTTAAAGGATTAGACACAAAAAAAAAATATGGAAGAACATCATGCATACTTCAGGGTGGGACTGATTGAAAGTTGGGAATAAAAGCCGACACAGATCTCAATACTTAGGTCACGAGTATAATTTTCTTATATTAGGAATATAATTTTCTTATAGTAGGAATTTTCTTATATAGGAAAAAGCCTCCTTTTTATTGCAATCAGTGGAAGTGTCAGTGCAGGTGTTTTTCCATGCTTATATATACCTCTGATTGTCATGGTCAAAGTACTTTCCCTGTAGCTCAGGCAGTGCTACACTGGAATGTCAGGACTAGGGTCAGATGTTCCTAACATATCATATATAGGCAACACACAAAGCTGCTGCACAGTGGTGTGCACAGCAATGTGCTTAAACTTCTCTAGTTAATGGTGGAGAGAACAGACCCTGAAAACCTGAGGTTATCAGAGGAATCAAGTCCACCCAAATGTTTTCCTTCTTTAATTTACGCTTAAGTGAGATACTGCCAAGGTGTCTTCCCCTGGAAGTAGATGGAAGTAACAGGAGTTGTCACTCACTTGTTTGTCTTAATTTAGACATCCTCTGAGACTGCAACAGGCATTTTGTTCACTTCATTTTCATACTAACGTAGCAGCTGGAGCAGAATAACCTGGCATGGAGACCTGAGCTCCGAATGCTTCATAGCCCAGAGCAGACTGAATCCAAATTGCAAGGGAATACCAAGGAGTGTTCTGGTTAAAAGCATGTCGATTCTCAGCTGAAGCTGAGGCAGGAAAACAAATTTATGGGTCAGGAAGAGAACAAACAATTTCCATCCTGAATCTCACCTAACTCAGCTGGAAAGAGAACAAATATCCGTACTTGTTGTAGAATAGTTTGTTTTTGTGTGTAGCTGTTTAGTTAACGTCAATGGTAGTGTAATGCAGAGTTTACCAGCAAGCTGAGTCTGAAGCCTGACGTTTACCTTTCTGTTAGCTAAGTATGAAAAAAACCTCGAGCACACAGCCTGCCTTGGCCTTGGTTGCCCCTTTGCTAACACATCTTTGACAGCAGGGAGGAGCCACCATCAGGGCCCCACCAGCAGCTGTCCTCTACCACGATAGAGAGATACAAGGAGCTGACCCTGGATATGCTGGCTGTTATTTATGAGAGGGTTTCAAGTTGAAACTGGGTTCTGGCAGTGGGCAACACATGGTTGACTTTTCACAGGATCAACCTAAAATCATCTGTTAATTTTTGAGGCTTATGTGACCTGCCCTCAATAACATCCTGGCTTAAATCTTGGCTGACAAGACAGAGTCGCTGGCCATCAGTGTGTCTCAGCTGTGGGATCGTCAGGCTGGATTAATGTAGAATGCTGTGATACTCTGGTCATCACCATCCTGCTGCATTTTGCCACATAAGAACATGTTCCAGTGATGTTACCAGTCCTGGCAGCTGTGCAATACCGAATGCAAAGCTCTGAGAGAGAAGCCCCAGGTTAATGCTGAGGGACATAGGGAAACATCAGCGGCTGGCCAGCTGTCCTGGTTTCAGCTGGGATAGAGTTAATTTCCTCTCAGTAGCTGTTACAATGCTGTGTTTTGGATTCAGAATGAGAATGATGTCAATAACACACTGATGTTTTGGTTTTTTGCTAAGTAATATTAATGCTAGACAAGGACATTTTTTTCTTTGTCTTATGCTTCACCAGTGAGGGGGTTCACAAAAGAAACTGGGAGGGAGCATAGCTGGGACAGGTGACCCAAACTGACCAAAGGGATGTTCCACACCAGAGAATGTCATGCCCAGTAATAAACTGAGGGGAGTTACCTGGAAGCATGGTCGATCTGGGTTCAGGTGTGGAGTCTGGTATCTGTCAGTGGGTGGTGAGAAATTGTGTTGTGCATCACTTGGGCTTTTTCCCCTTCTTGTTTTTATTATTATTATTATTATTTACCATTATTATTGCATTTTCAATTATTAAACTGTTATCAAAAAATTGTAAAATTTTTACAAGTTTTACTTCAATCCTCCTCCCATTCCAGCAGGATGAGGGGGAAGGAATAGTGGGAGATGGAGCAAGTGGTTGCATGGTGTTTCATCTCCACCTGGGCATAAAACCATGACACGAGTGATAATTTGCTGTGCCTCAACTCTGTGCTGCAGATGCCAGAACCCACTAAATCACGATCAGAAATTATGTCCCAGATTCCTTGGAGAAGGAATAAAGGCAGCTGAACGCAGTTTGGATCATTGTGTTTGTAACTTGTGTGGGTTTTAGAAAATATGAGGACTAGACAACAGGATACAGTCATGAAGAGTTTTCTACACAAATTGTCTCAGGAATGCTGTTTGGTAGTACACAGCACGGAAAAGTCAGCATAGATAAGTCTCTTATCTTCTGAACACTGTGTTTTGGGATAAAGTTCAATGATTGTGCCAGAAACTACCTCAGCACTGTGTGTTTAGAGTTTGTGAATGAAGCAGAATTCAGTGATCTGAACACCAGGGCTGGATAGGCAAGTTATTTAGCTAGGATATTTTACTTGTTTCTCTGAGACAATTGTGGAATGATCGTCCCAAATTCAGCGAATATTTAGGATTTTATAAACTAATGTTTGCAATTGAGTTTGTAAAATTTTTTGTGTTTTGAATATATTTTCTGTTACTAAATTTATATAAAAGACAATACAGATTTGATAGCATGAAAATACTTTTTAGCTAAAAGGAATTGTACCTTCAACTCGATGAAAAAAATATTTATTTTGATAGATAGATTATATATTTAATTGCTTTCTTAGATTCTCTATGAAAATACCACCTTTTATATATATGTGTTAATCACTCTATTTGGTAATCTAGCAGAGATATAATGTCATCTTCCTCACTCAGTCTTTCCTCATAACCCTGTGGCATTATAACTGTATACAGTATTGATGCGTGTTTATAAAATCTCATAATGGAGTAAGGAAAATTCCTTACATTCAAGTATCTGGTTTTTTCAGTCATTTATCGTGACACTCAAATGTTATTAATTTCATACATTCACAGTTAGTAAGCTGTGTCCTCAGAAGGCAAATACTGGTGTTTGCACAAAGCCATTTTGACCTCATTACTTAGGCTGCACTGAAAAACCCAGTTCTCCTCTCCTCTCCTCTCCTCTCCTCTCCTCTCCTCTC
>VZRF01014391.1:41662-67973 GCA_013396875.1 Vireo altiloquus | reverse complement strand
CTCTCCTCTCCTCTCCTCTCCTCTCCTCTCCTCTCCCTTCAGGATGCTTTAGAGCATGTAAAACTCTTATGGATGTTTTTTGGCTCAATTGATGCAGCAATGTGTTATTAGCTTAGGATAACTCTCTCAAAATTTTATGAGGCTTCACAGAGTAGTTGAAATGAACATAAGTTTTATGTTCCATACCTAACAGATCATGCAACTTTCTGTCATTATCAGTTAGGATATGCTTGATCAAGTTCTGACAGTTGACAAACGATGAGGTATTTTTTCTTCGTTGTGATACCTCTGAAAGTCAATAGATTATTAAGGGCACTGGTTCCCAGTTTAAAATACAGAGTGATTATTGTTACCAAAGCCAGATATAGTTAAATAGTAGGAAAAAAATGTAGAAATTCAGAAAGATATTCAAAAACCAAGTCACATGATGCAAGAAAACATCCTTAGTGCATTCACTTCTCACAACTGGCAGGTATGGTGCCTTCAAAGCTAAGTTTTGCGTCTTACTACCCATTTTGACTAACATTCTAAGACCTGAAGGCAATGAAGTATGTTTTAAATAGACATACTCATCAACTTTCCTTTTATTTTCTTTTTCTTAGAACTCCTATCCTCAAAAGAATAGGAGAAAGGAAAAGATTCCTATCTCTCTCAAAAGAGACAGAGTGGTATACCTGGAGCATAGGAGGAAGAACCTTGCACCTAGTAAGTGATCTTAGACTAGATTTTTCCAGAGGGAAATTTATGCAAATGAAATAGGCTCTGGTGCAATTATTTTGTTTATCACAGATCAGTGTGTTTATTTTTACTTCATAAAAATGTTTCTGATTTTTTGATAACTTACATTGGCATTGTTTTTTGGGGTGATAGCCAGCCAGGGAATAAGCTAATCCAGTCCAAGGCAGTTGAGTTGCAAGCTTTAGTGAACTACACTTCTGTACATCCATCCTGCTTTGTGGGATCCTGACAGGACAGAGTGGTTTATTTGTTTGGCCTGTTCTAGAAAATGAAATAGTTCTCTTTTTTAATAGAAATCAGGAAATGGACATATAGGGAATATTAGGTCATAAGCTGCTTTTGCATACTAAGATCTTAATTATAGGTAAGTGCAAATTTCAAAAGGGATGTTAATTTCAATTATATGCTCCACTTGGTCCACTTAAGACCCCATTACTTTGTTCACTCAGTTATCACCATCATGAGGATGCAATTAGGTTGTCCTATGTTGAAGAAACAACTGTACTGTCCTAGTTTTCTATGAGGCAATGGAGGAGAGTCACTACCTCCTTTACCGTGGAGAGTGTAACAACGGCAGCACTTTGTTCTGTGTTGAAAGTGGGAGTACCCAACATGAAACATGAAACACTGCTCAAACTGTAGCCTCATACTCCTTTTACAATAAAGCACTGGTTTCCAGTAGGTGAGTGTACCCTAAGGTGTGACTTGCTCACAGTACAAGGTGGAATATTATGTACTGAGAAAAAATTTTTCCTTGTTGCCTACTTTTATATGTCTATTATTAGTAAAATGTAGTAAAAAAAAAACCTCCCCCTTTTTAATTTCCCTGGGGTTTAAATGCATAATAATGTAATATGAATTAATATATTTAGATTAGTTTGATTGAAGGTAGAATTTTTTTCAGTCTAGAGCTGGGTTTATACTGAATTTCAGCATAAATGACCTTCCCATATGTATTAAACACCTGAAGGACTGAACACAAAATTAATTTTTCCTTAAATATCTGACTACTTGCATGTTAGTGGCAAACATACCTAAGGCAAGTTTGTTGTGGAAAAGGAAACCCTTATGCCCTTCAGACAAGGTACTCTCCATTACATGCATTTACATGAAGCAAAGCATCCCATGAGGCTTAGGAGATATCCAAGGTAATAATCTTAGTTGTCCTGACCAATAAACTATTTCTGAGTAAAATGGGAACAAGTAGTTGAGATCTTTTAGTGAATGATATTATCTCCTCTATTTGCCTACATAAGGAATTGACAAGACATATTTAACTTGGTGAAGTACACGGCAATAATGCAGTAATCCCAATGCAATAATTATTTCTTTTTAAGTTTATACATTTCCTGGGCATTTTAATCAAGTCTGCAAAATAAAACAATCTTAAGAATTCATCCATAATTTGTTGTTATTTTTCCTTGCTAATTTTTTAACAAATATAATTATGGTGTAATGAATTATGATATTAAGAGGATCATATTTACAATTTTACACATAAAGGATAATATCATCTTCCTGATAAGCAGTTAAACAGATACCTTTCTTATTAATAGCACAATGATACAATCAAATGATGGGTAATTTCTATTACCCTTATAAATAGATAAGAAGTATATAGATGTGAAAGAAGCATTGATGTGGAAAATGTTAAAATAACAAATCTTATTAGATGAAAGAATTTAGAAATAACTTGTCAAGAGGGTAATGACCTCAATTAAATTTTATGTGCAATTATAATTGGCATTTTTAATAAAGGAATGCCATTGCAAATTGCATATTTGATGTAATATTACAGGGCATCTTATTTCCTCTGGCTTGCATTTATATTAAATAAAATCTTTGAGATAATCAAGGAAGATTCATAATTTAGAGTTTTGAGAATCTGCTCAGCTGATAGGTTTCAAATCATTTCAATACAAACAAGAAGAAAATGAGAAAGTTATCTGATAGGGATCCTTTTGTTATTTTTACCTAAAAGATGATGCTATTCAATATCTTTTGTTGATGTGGTGTGTACTGTTAGACGTAGTCAAGGTTTTAGCATCTTCAAGATATAGTCAAATAGAATCTTTTGTTATTAATACATCTGAGTCAAGAAAATTCACTGTATGCAAAACTATCTATATAATTTCCTGAGAAAGATCTAAAAATGACCCAGTTTTCATCCTTTTTGCACAAGGAAAGTATAGTGCCTTACATTTTCATTCTGGTCTTGTGCTAGTTTCTACATCCCGAACTAATACTAAAATAGTAACTTCAAAGTAGTTGTGCAAATATAATCAATGATGTGTGCTGGGGAGGAGGATCTGCCTGTGGAGTCCTCTCTCCAAAACATTACTCAATATAAGCCTCTTACTGATTTATGTTGTCATGTAGTTATGTTAATATTCAACCTAGATAGGCTTAATAGCACTGGAATTGTGCAGGTTTCAAATCTGGGAAAATATTACAAAGAGAAAAGTCATCTTAAACCATCTCTCAGTGTTTCATGTTTCTCCTTTTCTTGCATTACATGGTAGGAGAAGTGCTGCAGTTGTAAATGTAATAGTAGAATGGATGAGTTTAACTGGTGGAAGAAAAAAACAACAAATAAGGGATATTGGCCTGGGGATGACATAGCAAAAAATAAGCTATAATAGTTGTTATGAAAGTACTTAATAGAAATTCTAAGCAAAAATAAATGGTGTCTGTAGCATTTGCAAATAAGCAGCTGGTACCATTCACAGTCTACCCCAATTACCTTCTGTTAATCTGGCACATCTTTAAAATGAAACACTGTGCATAATTTTTCATGGTTCAAATGCTGCAGACTTTTCTTCAGGCACACCAAGAAAAGCCACTATCACAAGTGACCTGTGTAATTGAATGTGAGTTATTTTAGAAACAGATTTCCACAGAGGGAAGGAGAACGGTGGCCATGGGGAATCCTCAGCATTTACTTTTTAAATTCTGAGTTGATACATGAATGTAAAAAGAGATAAATTAATATTGCTGAAAAAGAAATGGCTATTCTTTAATGAAAAGTATATAATTTGCATACTGTCATATGTATGTAGATATGTTTCTAGATACACTTGGGTTTTCCTGTAACCCAAGGACTAGAGGCTGATGTAGTTTTGAAGATGAAATGTTTTATGGATGAAGAACAGAGTACTGCTCCATCAAAGCACGTTTCAACAGAAAACTCTGGGGAAAGGTTGCAGTAACTGCTTCGCAGATTAGGTGAAATTTGGACATTTAAGACCAAAAGCAACCCATAAATCCTGTGTTTCATATAGCTTTGGAGTAGCCTAAATTGATCTTATATCCACATTTTGGACTACAGTTTTTAATTCACCTAAACTGAAGATGCTTTCAATCCTTGAGACTAATTCTTAATTCTCATAAAACACACTTGGGATCCAGTATGACATTAAGTTACCTGGCTCTAGAGGGACCTTCTGACTGAGATGAAGTCATGAAAGCCATTTGTAACAAGGATGAAATTTATACCAGCTAATCTCGCAGCTGAGTATTCAGTTGGTTTACCTTTTTTCATAAATAGTAATTATATTTAACTCCTTTACAGAAAGAAGTTACCACATTTCTCAAAATCTTATGGAAGAGATTAGTATCTAGTATAAATCTAGTATAAATATCTAGTTAGCAACCCAGAGGTCTAAACTGACTACCACAGTCCACTGAAAAGTGTATTCTTACAGTTTTACCCGGAGAGTTTTGTTTCTTCTTTTTTTCAAGATTGTCCCTGGAGTGCGATTTGAATTTTTTGTTTATCAAATACAATATTTAAGACTAACTGTACACTTTTTGCAGCCTACATTTTTGACATGTGGAGTTTTTTTTGCTGTATAAAATTTGCTGAACTTGTCTGGAACAAGCAAGTTGTAGAAATCAGTGTTTCTGGAGATGAGTGCTTGAAGTTGCAAGAAACTGAGATTAGTAAGACACTTTGAAAGCTGTCCTGTTGCTCAGGGAAACTTTTCTCTGAGCAACAGAAAACACTTTTTTTTGTGCAAACAGAGAATGCTAAACTACTGAGCAGTACCCTGTAAGTTAATATGTTGTGATGTTAATTCAAAAGTATACTTTATTTTATCATCAATTTTTCAAAATTAAATTATCTTACTGAAATATTTACTGAATTATTCAATATTGAATTATTTTCATATAATAACTACGCAGCTGAACACCAAAAAGGGATGTAGTTTATCCATGTCAGTCAATGCTCGTCTACTTGATTTATTGTATTGTAAAATTCATCATTGCATAATATCAAATAACACAAGGGAAATAGTGGCAATATTCTAAGTTGCATTTGGAAAATTAGTTTCTCTCCTATATCACCCCTTTTTGTAGCTTAGTGCATTAGTATTAGGTTTTCAAAGTATTTCAAATATGATTTTGAGTACAAAGCTTATTACAAAAGCTGTCTTGCAGCCTCATGACCTACCTGTGATGATGTACTCGTGATCAAGTTCCCATATGGGAAGAACAAAAGGATGGAACATTTTGGAAGGTTCTATTATTTGCCATCACTACATCCTACAGTCTGGGTTTCTGGGGTGTTTGTCAATGAAGCCACCACTTCCTACTAGTCCAGTAAAAGACTTGCCTGATGTTTTTAGTGCTTAAAGCAATACATGCTCCTATGACAATTTTGACTGCCCAACAAAATCCTGACAGATGTTACTATAACTGGGAACTTGTGGAAGATGATTTAGAGTCATCTAAATGCCAAAAAAGCATTTCAAGCTGAGAAAAGGTGAAAAACAGAGGATGGAATTGTCTTATTATCTCATGTTGATCACCAGATTTCCATTATAATGTAAAAAGTTGTTGGGGCAGGGAAAGTCTTTTTATACAAGAACAGAAACATAATTACCCCTCTATTTGCATGAAAATAATCTGATTTCCAAGTGGCAAAAACATAACACCAGTAAGTACTGTATTATCTCTTAGAACAACACTGTAGCAATGATTATACTTCTAAAACAAATATAAACATATTTCATAATATATAAACAAATATTTCATAATAAATAAACTTCTCTTTCCCACACAGATAAAAAGCCCTAAACTCTTGGCCTTATTTATAGTATCTGCAATAGACCTGAAGTAACTTGTAAACACTTGACTATTTCATGTCACTGGAGTGTAGATTTTTATTACAAGATTTTTATTAAAAAATACTGGTTCGACCAAAAGAGTGCATAATGCTGCCATACCTGAGGCTTTTTTGCTATACCACCTCACTTCAATTCCTTAAGAAAGAATGATTGCCATGATATACTTATATCTTTAAAACATAATGTGGAAACCACAGCCTGGGAGTCTAAACAAAGGCCTTTGAGATGGTGTACTAAAGGTCAAGTCACTGGCAAGTATGCAGTGCCACAGCATTAATGTGTTCCGTGGAGAGTTTGAGTGAAGTCTATAGATTCTTTTCAGTATTCAGTATGATTTTACGTTTTTCTGTTCTTTCCAACAACATGCTTAGAAATTATGCTTGGGGCTTTCTTATTTAATTTTTTTCTGTTGCATGGTACTCTATTTTTTCCAGTTTGCAAAGAAACCATGCTAGCAGGATATATAGACATTTTCTAGCTGGGAACAACAAACCTGTAGGATAAGCATCAATATGTGAGACCTAATGGCTTTGTTTACTCAGACTAATATTTGAAGTTTCTGAGTTGCTGTATTTCTACTCTTTCCGTTCATTTCAGGATTTCATATCTTTCTGTATTGGTATTTTTCTTTAATTTTAAAGCATCTATGCCTATCTCAACAGTTTAACCTCTGCTTTCAGTATTACCTTTCTTACCATTTGTGGCTGTTTCCTGTGGACTTTGACCAAGTTCTTAAATAATTTTCTGAGCCGAGGCTATACAGCTGAAGTCTATCAAAAAGACTTTGAATCAGAATGTGGAACATTTTAGAGGAGAGTTAGAATTAAACTTGTCATTGAACAGTAGTTTGGAGGGGTTAGAAATAGAAATGCTACTGGAAATAAGAAACAAAGTAATACTTGATAATGAATTTAATAATTTTGTGTGAGCTCCACCCAATGCTCAGCTGTAATTGAGCTCAGGACAGAAAATATATTTATAAGACCTTTTGTATTCTCTTGTTATCACAAAAATATGGAGAGGATAAGGTCCATGTAAAGAAATTCAAGTACTTAATTAAAAGTAAATTTTAATTTTAGCTACTGTAGAGGAGTAAGACAGAGAAATTCTTTCTCTTATTCTGCTTGAGAATTCATAAAAAATGGACAGGAAATATTTGCCATGGGGAAAAACCACAAGCTCCACCTTTTATTGTTATTTCTTACGGTCTTCAGTCTTGAAGAAACCCATCTTAGAATTTAGGCTTATGCTGAGTCAAGATAAACCACTGGGTTTTTTCCTACTGGGATTTTGTTTTCTCTTCATTGAGTATTTTGAAAAAATATGTCTTGCTTTTATTACTTTACTTTTTATAATCTTGACAAGTATATATTTCATTTGTTCATTCATCACAGACAAATGCTATCTTTATGAATCACCTCTGGTGTCAATGATGATCAATTGTTTTATAGGTGAGAATCAATTTGCTGCATTTTCAAGGTAGATTTTAATTTTCAATTTATCCTCTGAAAATCTGTATCTTTCTCAGTGCTTTTTAGAATATGTTGCAAAATGTATAGACTTCAGAGATAATGCATTTATTTTTCTTTGCAAATTAAAAAAGGTTTTAGTTTTAGAGATATGCTAACTTTGTAGAAGCAAAGTGGTCTTTGATACTTTATATAAAAAATTCATATGTTTGAGAACAAACCTATTCGTATAGCTCTTTTGGTAGAGGTTTTTTAATTTGATTATATTTATGTGAAAAGACATGCCAGATATCATACAGAAGTTCTCTTGAAAGTAATCTCATGTTTAAATGGGGCAGAGATGAGTACAGCGTGTTGATAAGCTAACCAACATTATGATACGCAGCTGTGAAAAAGTAATTTAGAATATTGCTGTTTATAGTCCAATAAAACCTTGAAGGTTCACATCAAGATCAGTTAGATCTTGTCCAGTCAGAGAATAGTCAAGTGTCTGTAAAGTTCTCAGTCGAAATAGAATAGAAAGTGTGAAAGGGAAATGATTATTTAAATCTCTTCTCCTAAAATTATCTGTATAATTATTTCAGGCATGAGGAAAGTTAGCTTGATAAAGCTAAAGCATCATATTAACATTAGTAATTTCTCACATTATATCTGAATGTATCCTTGGACTGCTTTTTAGCAACTCCTCTATTTTGTCTGCATTTCATAAGCCCTCTTTCCCTGAAAGAAGAAAAGCAAACTCAAACAGTTTTTCTTTGTTTCTAGTAGGAGCAATGGTTTGAAAAGTTTTCCCAACTGAATTGGCAGAAGATGCTGACTTATACACAAACATATGTATTTTTCATTATAAATATATATATTTCTTTTTAAAGATTGTTGTAAACCCGTAGACTTGAATGAAACTGCTGACATAAATCCATGTTCAATACTTTGATGAATGAGGAACATAGTACTATTTTTTATTTATGCTGTGCCCTAAAGCTGAGCTTAAATTTAGAAAAGACAGAAGATAAAAGAGTTTTAAAATAAAAAATAATGTTCTTTTTTCACTATAGAAACATGAAATAATATAGTAAGTGAGTTATTGCTATTGTGTTTCCTCCAACTATCATATAACACATTTTAATTTATTGTCTGATTCCAAGCTTATGTCTGCTCACTTATTGAGTGAAGTATTTAAACACAAGTAGCATTAGGAGATCTAAAGTTAAAAATGCTTTACTTGGAGATACCAAAAAGCTCCACTATCTCATCAAGCCCATCAACAGTAAAAGGTTGAGGTAGAGTGGCTGGAAAGCTGCTCAGTGGAATAGAGTCTGAGGGTGGTGATTGAACATGATCCAGCTGTGCCCAGGTGGCCTAGAAGGCCAATGGCATCCTGGCTTGGATCAGCAATAGTGTGGCCATCAGGACCAGGGCAGGGATTGCTCCTCTGTACTCGGCACTGGTGAGGCCACACCTCGAGTGTTGTGTCCAGTTCTGGGCCCCTCAGTGTGAGAAAGACATTGAGGTGCTGGAGAGAGTCCAGAGAAGGGCAACAAAGCTGGTGGAGTTCCTGGGCTCAGGTCTTGTGAGGGAGCTGCAGTCATTTAGTCTAGAGAAAAGTAGATTCACGGGAGACCTTATGGGTCTCTACAGCTACCTGAAAGAAGGCTGTAGCCAGGTTGGAGTTGGTCTCTTCCTCCAGGTAACAAGTGATAGAAAAAGAAGAAATGGCCTCAAGTTGCACCAGGGAAAGTTCAGGCTGGATATTATGGAAATTATTCACTTGTTCACTGAAAGAGTTGTCAAGCATTGGAACAGTCTGCCCAGGGAAGTGTGGGCATCGCCATTCCTGAAAATGTTCAAAAAACATCTAGGCATGTTGCTTAGGGACATAGTTTAGTGGTGGAATTGGCCATGCTGTGTGAACCATTGGACTTGATGGTCTTAGCGGTCTTTTCCAGCCACGGTGATTCCATGAGTCTGCCTTTTTCAAATATCATTGCTGTGTTTTACTATGGCATCTTCAAGATGCCCCGGTGAAAATTAGTATATTCACTAGTCTTAGAAAATAGCTTCAAACTTAAAATCCAGTTAAAGCTTTCCATATACCCTTGTGCTGAGTGAAAAAAAAAAACAAGAAAAACAAAACCCCGAAAACTATTTATCTGAGGTTGTGAATTTGGACATAATCATATTTAGATCATATTTAGTTTGGGATTTTTGCATTATGATCTGCATTAAGTTTTACAGAAGCTTACATTTCTGAATCAGATTTTTCTATGGATAATTTTTTTTGGATACTTGTTTTAAGCTAGATGAGCAAATCCCATCTTCTCTGCCCCAATCATAATTTTCTGCATGTTAGTGCTATAGGCAGTAATTTATACGTATTGTAGCAACTCTCAAAGTAAGTGTTGCCTTTTTGGATCTCCTAAAAGATCCATGAATTTTAAAATATGAATCATAAAATAAGTATATATATATACACACAGATTCATGAAATTGCACTTGTATGATTTTCATACCTGAATTCTGGGATATATACCAGTTGTTTTGGTTTATGTTCTGCCATAAAACCACTGAAATGAGAGACATGGAAATACAGTTTTAAAATTAAAAAGAATAATGCTTTCAGCTATATCTGGGTTTAGACCTGGAGACCCAGTAAATTGCAATAAAATGCAATAAAATGAAATTATGCACAGATCTGTATACACAACATTTATTTGAAACAATTTCTAGATGAGACAAAGCAGATAGATCTTGTCAATCCAGTCTTCAGAAAAACATTTATTGTAGTTATGCCTCACTGAACGCAATGGAAGTGTCTACTGATAGAAAATTATTAAACATGAAAGTTAAATCAGCTAATATGGTTACAATTTTGTGCGAAAGAAAGGGCGAGAGCACACTCTGAACTTTTATCTTGCACTGAAGAAGAGTTAACCAGCAGACTACCCAAAGACTTTGATGGTTGATTAATATTTTCATGGGGGATGATACAAAATGTAGAAGCAACAGCTCGTAATGTTTTAAAATAGCACAAATTTGAAGATCTTCCTTGATAATGAACAGGATTAAAATGTTATACAGGGAGAAGTGAATGAGTTGAAGATTTGGAATAATGTACATGAGAACGCAGTTAGTTTAGAGTTCACCCTCATCTATCTAGGGACATAAAGGAAGAATTTCTACAGTTAAATAAGTTTTTAACATATGCAAATAAATAAAGTGAAAAATGTGTAGTCAGGCCATCATGCCATTTTTAGCTATGAAAAAATAACTGTAGACAAAATATTCCTAGGACAAATGAACAAATGACCAATTATTCTTTATAACAGCGTCTTGACTATAAATGTTGGTTTTAACAGATGTGAAAGTCTGAACCAGTTTCTCAGCAGAGGATGTGAAAATAGAAAAATCTAGTTACAACTGTGGTAAAATTTGTTATCAGGGCTGTCTGAGAAGATGCATTCTGTCTGTTTTTCCCCCTCCTCATGTTCAACAGTAGCCCTATGTTACAGAAATGTTTCCTTTTCTCAGCTGCAGTTAGAGCACTGCTATCAGTGTCTGACACCTTCATTCTCGGCTCTCAGTCAGACACTGACTAAAAGTCATTCTGAGTCAGCATGTCAAGAATATTCCAACAAAGACTCAAGTAAGTAAAAGTTACAAGGAAATTGGGAGACAGATTTACAATTGCAGCAAATGGATCTTGTGGATATTTGGTACAAGTAAATTTCAGGTGAGCTGGAAACAGTGCTGGGAGCAATAAGGAGAACTGTGAGTGGATAGGCACAGCTTTTAGGCAGCGAAAATTTAGATCAAAAGAGAAGACATTCATGTACACAGGAAGGAAAGAGAACTCAGAAGCTAAAACAGAGCAGTGCTTCCAGGCTGAAGCAGTGTGATGCTGCGCTAACTAGGCCAGTGAGAACTGAAGGATCTCAGGTAGACACTTCATTTAAGAGTACAAAAATAATTACCATATTATGATGCCAGCTTCTATAGCCATCTTGTTACATTTTGAGAGTACAAAAATAATTACCATACTTGATGCCAGCTTCTATAGTCTTCTTGTTACATTTTCAAACTATCAATTCCATGCTTTTTTGCATGGGGGAATTTTCCTATAAATATCTGCACTAGATTTACATGACAATAATTAGGCTGCTGATGTAACATAATGTATATTAATAGCAGGGGTTTTTTCCTTAGATTTCCATTCTTCCTTTGCACTTTTATTTGCCTTGTCATATAAAAATAACAATAAAATGCCTTCAAGCCTGTATTGGTCTAGTGCTTGCCAAAATAGGGTTTTGATCCATGACTTCAAAACTAAAGTGTGTGCTACTGGGTAGCCCTCATAAACATGCAAGCTTATGTGTTTTGAAGGTTCTGAATTTAGTCTTCAGTTTAATACTTATTTATCTTTGCTACATAATATTTTATAGTGCAAAATGTAAATTTAATATTCCTTTATAAATTCCAGTTTTCTAGAAAAAGACTGATCATTATAAGAAGTATGTTGGGCAGAGGACAAAACGTGAACTCTTACAATTTTTGTAATTTCTCCCTTTTCCCATTTTTTTCACTTTTTCTTAAGCATTAATTTTTTTTCAGTAGCAATCAAAATATATACCACTTTTTTTACCTACGCAAAGCATAGGTAAAATACCTAAGCATACTACATTCTGTATCTTTCAGTTTCAACACTTGCAGATTTTTCTAAAATATTTCTTCATTTTCTAAAATCTCATCTTATTTCAGCAATTTAAGTCACATATAGCAGCAAAAACCTTGTATTTAAAAACTCATAGTGATGCTGTAAATCTTGGAATCAATAGTTTCCAATAATCTTGTACTCTTCTGTATGTATGGTCTCTGAAAAATACATATGTTTAGTCTTTTTATTTCAAAATACCATTGTATAATATCTCTTATTTAGTTTCCCCTGAACATGCTCAACAGAACTTAATTTTATTTACTTCTTGACAGAATGTGCAGCAGCTTCATTTCTCAAGATGTGAACTCTTAGAATGGGATTGGATCCTTTGCAAAGGACTGCACTTGGGCAATGCAGAGGCATGTGCCTCGTCTATGATTTGAAACAAATTATTTAAACAGGCTTTTTAGAGGAGTCATAATTACTATACAAGCTTTCTGCACATAAATGAATATGATTTAGCTGCATATATTTACTTATAATGTAATTACTTGCCAATCTATTACTGCTCATCTTTGCTGAGTTTATTTTTAGAATTAAATCATTATGTGTCCTTTTCCTCTCACCACATGGATACTCTGTTAGGATCTCTGTGCTGCTGGACTACAATAGACAGCACTCTTGTACAAGGCCACTGGAAGAAGTTAAATTGGCCACAAGACAGGCTTTAGAATAACCAAAGGGATTTTTTACCCTTAAGAAATCCTGAACAAGTATGTTTTGATAACTGAGAGACATATCACTGGATTAAATACTGTCTCTAAGGGAAGCTTCCTTAGAAATCAACATGCCAGAATGATGGAGCAGAGGGAACCTTATATTGACTCTAAGTAGGTAAAGCTCTTAGCTATGAGATGGGCTATCCCTAACCTCACCTCAGGCTTTTTCTTTAATACTTCTGGAATAACTGAATCACATCCTTGATTTCTAAAATCAACATCACTTTCTAAATTCTTTGTCTTTAATTTGAGATAATAAAACTTTCAAAATATTTCAAGTTTTCATCTTCATTGCCCTTCTTAAGCTGAGGAAAATTTCAGTTTGCTTTTGTGCAGCAGTTGGTCATGTCAGCCCACAGTGGTCATATAAGCCCACAAGAACAAAATTTTCCTTGATATAAACACTTGCATTTGTCATTTGACCAACTTAGTTTCTCCACAACTGAGGACGTTTTAGGTATCATCATTCCTTTTCCTCCACTGTGTCACATATGAAATTTTTGCCACAGTCCTGTCTGCATTCTGATTAATCTTTTTCCTTCCCACAAATTTTCTGATTATCCGGTCTCAATCCTCTCATATTATCTCAACAATGCTATGTTTCTCTCTCTTCTTTTTTTTCCCCTAAGGAGTGATTGGGAAATAAAATTTTCTTCTTTTCTTTTTTATTCCCAGTTTCAGAAACTATATGAAATAACAAATTAACTTCAGAAATTTAATGAAAGGAAAACCCTACATCTTTTCTAATTCCTTCATGCTGCTGTGAATGAGACATAAATTATTACTTGTTAAAGCTTTAGTTTTTATTTGGGCAGCTGCCTGAATATGACTGGCTAAAGCATGCATGTTTAATTTTACTGCAAAATACTGTTCGGGATGTGCCCCAAATAATTTCTTAGCATTTGCCTTGAGAAGTAAAAGTCAAAATATCTGAAAGCTACTGATAATCTCTAGCCAAATGAATAAATCTATGTTTATGAATTTTCTCTGCATGTGAATTGCTAAAGGAGAGCACAGCAATTCCAGTTGCTGTCTGCTATAAATGAATAAAGTTAGTGAGTGAATTATTCACAGTCCAGCAGAATATCCTGGAAAAGTCTTCATTAACTAATACTTTTCTCCAATAGAATAACATAAGCTCAGTTTGGAGTCTAGCATAAAGAAAATGGATTCTGGTAGTTCCTGACTAGGCACATAGCCAAACCCATTTATTTTTCAGAATTTCAAAAATATAATATGAAAAAAACATATGACAAGATGTATGTAAAGTGACTATATACACCTCTGAGATTAAAATTACATTTGGTGTCACATTTTGATGTCAAGTGAACTTTGACATAGGAAGTGTTTTGGTTGATGAGGAAAAAATTACAGTTGTGAGATGAGGGTAATACAGTTTAGAATTGTGAATTAGAAGTGCATTGGTCTCTCTTAGTGAGATTTTTTTAGTAGGTGCTGATTTAGATTGCTAATTTTCTACTGGTACAGAAACCTTGATTTTATAAGTTTTTCTTCTCTTTGTCAGGGTGTTGATGTGTGACAATGTTCTCTTGATTAGAAGGATGACTGAGAGTACTTCAGCAAGAAACAGTGCTTTATGTGAATGAAGAAATAATAATATGTGCATGCATCTTATTAAAAGATGGATATGAACAGGAGGGAGACTTTTTTCTAAAGCTGTGAAAGGGTTTGGGTTTTGGTTTGTAATGAGGCCTGAAAGCTGGAAAAGCCAAGTGTCAAACCATTCCAGTGCCAGTGGCTGCTTCTGTCTGGTAAGGTTGTGAACCTTTTTTTTTTGTTGTTTGTAAATAATGTGCATGTGTGGAATATGCTATAGTCTAGCATTGTGTCCTGAGGGCCCAAATATACTGTAAGATAAGAAAAGCCATTCAATGTGCATTTTTATCAGTGTAGTCACCTTAGAAAACCCCAAAAGGAGTCATCATTGCTTGGTTTTCATTTGTTTTCCTTCCTTGTCGCTCTTCATAAGCCTCTGGGAGGAGTTCCCTGGCTGCCTGCCGGCTCTGAAACTCCCATAATAAGAGCTCAGGGAATTCCTCACCGCTCACACAGTGAGCATACAGTAAGCTACTGCTGAGCTCTGTGCTCAGTGCTGCTGCCTGTTGATGAGCTGGAGTTGCTCACGTTGCTGTCTGCCTGACACCCCTGGAGCAAAGAATAGCTGTCAAAGTGTGGGAATAGGGGAGGCTGCTTTACATTTGGCCAGATAACAACTGCTTTTTGAGGTTTTGAAATGTGTTTTTGTTTTAGAAGACATGAACAGTATCTTTTGAATATGTTGCAAATCGTGTGTGCAAGTGCTGCTTTTGATTTAAGCCAAATATTTCTCATTTCTGAAACAGAATGCAGAGTAATCTTTAGCCCAGTCTCTGAGAATTTACAGGTCCCATTTTTATTCTCTGTTATGTTTTTTTTAATATAGATGCCAATATTATGACAGTACTTTACAAATAAGGTCAGAAAAATATTTATTCTGAATAGGATTTCTTTGTGAGTTTTAGATATACATTTAATTTTTCTGTGTTCAGCATGCGACATGAAAACATAGCCCAGAAAAAGAAAGTTTATTTCAGCTATATTTAAATATTTTAAATGGATACAATGAATTGGCTGCATTCTATAACTGCATTTTTTTCTTTTATATCCTCTTACCTCAAACTTTAATCTTCCTTTTACTGAATGCTGCAAAGAAGCTATATCCTATGAAACTGTCACTAAGAAAAATTACCTGAGGGCATTCTGATTTTCTGCTTAAGCTTTATTTTGTCATTTATTTCTATTAACAATCATTAAGGAATTTAATAATTATAAGCCTCATTAGCATTTTAATGAGACCAGTGGCCATTGCTAAATGTAATTAAATTAGTTTTATTGTATGATATTTTGAAGCTGTGATTAAATTAAGTTTTACTGTGCTTTGAAGACTAAACCTGTAGAGATCACTCTTCAGTTACGGTCTTGTTAACTTGTGAGGAGTCTGCAAAATAGACATAGCCAGGAAAAAAGGCAAAATACTCCTTACTGAAGTTTATCATAAAAAGAGAGAAATCAAATGTTTCTGCTGCCACCAGTTCAAAGATTAACAATATATTCTTAGTTAATTTTTTTCTTATTCTGTTAAATACCATTACTTGTGAGTAGCTTTTATAATCTATTTTTATTTTTTCAAAATAGCATCTATATGATCTGGCAAATTGTTCTTTATAAATTGCGAAAAGAATCTTATAGTTCTTCCTCAGACAAAATTTCCATTGAGTTCAAATGGAATTGCACCCCACTAAGAGCAGCAGGGTGTATAAAAGCAAAGTAATGTTGGTGTTCGTTGTAGTTATTATACTTTTAGAGAAATAAATAAATTCGGTAGTGAGGAAAGACAGTGAGAAGAGGAAAAGAGATGCTACAATCGGAATCAGTTGAATTCCTATGATCTATCTGTTAAAATCCTATGAAAAGACACATGAAGATAAGATTAGGCATATATGGGTCCATGCCCAAACTCTGTGAAATCTTTAATAGAGTGCACTGTACTAGAGCAGGGTAAGCACTGTGTAAAGTCTGGAAGGCAGATTGTTCTCACCCATTTATCAAGTAACAACTGATGTCTGCCTTCCAGTAGTTCATTCCCATCTCCTCTTACCATCGTGATTGTACCCAAATGCGCTACCCCATTTAGCTGGACTTCATGGGCTTCAATAAGCATAAAGTTTGTTAACAAGTGAGTTTTTATTTGCTTATTAAGGTTTGAGATGTTAAGCATATTTGTGGTAGCATAACTTTTTCTCCTTTCTGAAATAATTCAGTCCAAGGCTTCACAAAGTTGAATGCACTGTCTCTCTTAAGATTCGAAGTTTTTTTCTTTTAATTAAGGTCATCTGCAGTGGAAGAAAATATACAGTTTCTCTGTTTAAACAAACAGCTGGGCCTTGGTAAGCTTCATGCCTCCATGTTTCAGAGTGGTGACTTATTTTTGGCCAAGCCTCCTCACGCGAATGCCCATGAGGTTTGGAATTCGATAAAAATTTCAATACTTATTTCAGTCTGGAAATGACCTTTACCTATCTATATACATACTACTTTGCTCCACTTTGATTATTGCCAAAAGTGATGTGTCAGGATGATGTTTTAGTTCTTCATACCTTCAACATGGTAACTTGTATGCCATGTTTAGAGTGAGGTGGGCTTAGCAAGACCTGCAATTTCTTACAGCAATATTATGTTGTCCACAGAGAGAGTAGGAGAGAGAACGAAGACATGAAGCAGTGGGCAAATACCTGGTAAAGAAAATACCTGGGTAAAGAAAACACGAAGGAAGGAATGCAGAGTCGAGCAGAAATATGTTTGGGGCAGGGTCCATGGGCTGAATTTTTGAGAAAGAAGAATCTGTAACTCTTAAAGACCATTCCTTGTGTAGGAACCAAATTCAGAGTCCCCACTAGTTTAATAATTTTTGTTATAATTATGTTCCCTCTGCCAGTAGTGATTGCTTCATGTTAAAAAAACCAACAAACCTCTTTGCAGTGTTAAAGTGCTTGTTCAAATGGCAGCAGGCAGGGATTCAAATCTGAAGGTTCCTTTCTTTACAATCAGTAAGGGTTAAGTATAGTCAAAAGGTTACATTTCTAGGGCATTTTCTTCCTTTTTTTTTGATTCAATAATGAGCACTTTATTTATTTTTATTTGTTTTTACCCTTATAAAGCTGACAACTTAAGGGATTTAGGTCACCCACAAGCATATGTTAGTTGAGGTCAAGACAGTGCTTAGAATAGTGTGGACAGAGGAATCCTGAGCAAAGTTGTTATCAGATAAAATAATTGCAAACTGTAGAAAATCGTAGCAGGAAAGTGAACAAAGCAAAACTGTGTTCCACTGTAATATTGGAAAATTATTGCCATTTTAACTTCAGATTTCCTTTCCTAAATCATGTATTGCATATATATATTACATATATGTTTGTATTTTAACTTATCTGCATTTAAAGAAGAACTATTTAGCTTCTTTAAATCCATTTGTTGTGATAGCTGATAGCATATAAGCCACACAGAAGTTCTGCCAGTAAGGCCAATGACTGACTATATCACAGATCAAACCTCAAAACAGCTACATTATGAACTGTGAGAAAGCCTTTGGATTAGATACATGGGTCCTGGTTACATGAAAATTCTTATTTGTGGATAGTGTCACACATTTAGAAGATTTTATCTGGACCTGGAAGAAACATTTCTGTGATATGCACTTGTAAGCCAAAATCCTAATTCTCTTCCTGCCTCTCTTCCTGTCTCTCTTTCCTTTATGTGTCCTGAAGCTAGTCGGGTTTGTGCATTTGAGAAGTGCTTCAGCATTCAGCTCACATAGAAAGGATAAAACATAGTACTCTATTTTTAGCTACATTGTAACTTCTGATGAACTGCAATTCATCAAAATTAGGAGTACTTTAGTGAGTCTTTTTATCATCGCTAGACTGTTCCAGCAGTACTTTTATAATAAAGTAATAGTTCATAGTATATAAAACCACTAAATGTCCTTGGTATCTGTGAGAAGAATATGGGAGATGCAAAGATTTTGCATTGAGAGAAAAAAGCTGGATCATTTGTTACTTATCTCTGACACCATAAGCTTGTTCCCAGAAAGGTATTATCTAGATATTTCTGTGGTTTTTAATGGCATGAGAAACCATCTTCCCTTTCCTTGGGAGATGTCTCCACAAGCCATCCATCAGCATTGATTGCAAAGGGAATTCCAGCCATGGCAAAGCCCAAGCATTCCCTGTCTGAACATTTTTTTTGTTTTTCTGCTCATTACAGGAAGAACAGGGTTTAGGAGTTTTGCCCCTGTGAAGTTCATTTAGTGTATTCAGGTACCTGAAGAGGGAACTGTCATGCTCCTGCTTGCTATTGTTTGCTCTTAGACCTTGCTGTAACTGATACTGCTGGTATTAAAGCATGAAGTTTGGAAATACCCTCAAAAGCACAGCAAGACAGTCGTGTTTTCTGATGAATTGCTTTACAGAGAATGTAAATATGCAATTTACAGGATAGCTATTTGTGTACCACATAAAGCACGTTTACTTGTGGGAATTGTGTGGTTTTGCTGTAATTATTAGAACCTATTGATTGTCTTCCATTATGTTAATGTTTCCAAATTAAGCAATATGAAGCAATTTTCTGCCATCCTGTATCTCAGAGGCCTAGGGATATTATCTGCAACTTTTAATGCAAGTCTAGACACATCTGTGAATAAAACTAATAATGTACTTCATTGTAAGTTTCTCTTCTGATTGTAATCAATGAACCTTGCACTATGGAATAATAATGAGGTGACAAATGAGGAAATAACCCTTCTGAGGTAGGGAAAGGGTGATGATAAAAGGCGCAAAGAGCATTCAATTGACTTCTTAAACAATAATACTTTTGCCCTTTCTTTTGAAGGCTGGCTAGTTTCAGATAATCATAAGCTGTTTGCAGCTATGACCACTTCAAAAAAGAAGAATAATTTTAATGATGAGCTATTATCATAATTGCTTCAGCATTTCCTGAACTAGTTAAGAGAGCTTATTTCTGGCCATATAGTACTTTATTGGCTTTTGATATACTGTATCATCTGTTCAATTTGTGGAAAACTATCAAAGGTGATTCACTGAATGCTAGGGGTGGAAGCACCAAAAGATTTCTGCCAATTATTTCCAAGATCAGCTGCAGTCAAGTTGTCCTGATTTCACTTCTTCTAAAGTTACTTCAGAAATTCGAGTATATTCTCATTTCAAATTTGGTTCAAATCTCTTTTAGGATAATTCCTGCCACTCACCATTCCTGTTTTACAGATTTTATTTTATTGTCATCCTTTGAATTATTTAATCCCTTCTCAAAATCTTCCAGTTGATTCTCTGACTTTTACTTCATTTCCTATCTTTTGTATCTATACTTTAATTTCCGTTTCTTCTTCTCTTTTCTTCCTAGATTTGTTCTTTTCCTTACCATCCTCGCTGTTTTATTTTTATGCTTCTCATGAATCTCTTCTGTTAGGTTTTTCCTTTCTATTTTTGCATACATTTCCTATTTGCTCTCATGTGGTATTTCATATAAGAACAGAGGTCACAGACATAATTATGAGATGTGAAGGTGGCTTTACATTTCTATGTGACCCTACGTACTTGGGAAGTTAATGAAATAGAAACATTCAAAGGTGTGTGTGTGTGTTATGTTTATTGTTTCTAAATGAATGTATAAACACATGCACCACTATTTGTACATTGCATTTGACAAGGGAAAGAATTATTTCGACTTCTTTAAGTAGTCAGAGAATAAGAAACAAATGTATTGGTAAATTTGTGGATGTACAAGTCTGTAGTATTCACCAGTTATTCTTAAAGAAGAAAGGTAATGAAAATATTTGAGCGTTCTGAGCCCTTTCCAACAGGGTCATATCTGAGAGTTTTCTGATATATCAGGAAAAATATGATTTCTTCTTTTTTTTTCCCAAAGTGATCGATCATTAGCACAGAGCAAATGTCATACTCAGAATCCAGAGAATATCCATATCCTTGGTTTAGACAATGTAGTAGAAGAAATGTCAGTTTATTCATTAAACAAGTTAGTTAGAAGCCAGTTTTGGGTGGTAACCATGGTCTTTTTGTTCTCTTTCTTTTTATTTTGCTAATAGATTTTATGCATCATCCTTGAGATTGATTGATATGTTTGAACTGAAATGCTCTGTCCCAATCCAAAGTGAGCTAGGTTTGACAGAAAAATCTACCACCAAACTGAATGGAAAAGTCTGAGTCATAGATCCAAACAGTATTTTTTGCTGCATTGGTGCATGTTAGCTCATGCTGTTTGGATAGGAGACTTTCTTCCCTTTGAGAATGTTTGAGATAAAAAGATAAGCACTAAAAAAAGAAAAACAAAACAACAAAAAACAAACATACATGCAAAAACCCCCCAAACAATGAAGGGAAAAAAAAAACAACAAAAAAAACACTTGATAAAGAGCAGGACTGTGTTTTTGCTTGTACAGGTAATATTTTAACTTGTAGCCCCTCAGAGACCTGAACCTTGGTTAGAGAAAACACTCCCTGCCTGGAAAACGTTCTCACACTGAAGTGGGTATGCTTAGGAACAGTACTTTATCAAGTGAAAGAGCTTAGATACCTATAAATCTACACGTGAGAGAGGATTCAGCATGGCTTACTTAACCTATTCCAAGATAGTTTAGTTGACACCGATTGTGAGGAGGCTACCACAGAGCCTGTGTCTGTATTCAGTCCTGTGGTTTATGTTACAGAAATAAAACTGAAGTGGATGGCAGCGCTGCCTTTGCAGTCTTTGAGCATACTGAGCTGAAAAGGTGAACACAAAGGGATGATTATTTTGTCTCAGGTCCGTGGTGCACCCAGAGTGCACACAGGGCCACCACTACACCGCAGCTCTGTCACTGTGTGGGTGTACCAGGCTGCTTTGATAACCTTTAGCAGTAGGGATGGGGGCAAAGTTGTTCACTCAGCTGGGGCAAATGCACTGAGCAGTGTAAACACAACCGGTATTTATCAGGTCTCTGAGTCCTGAGCAAGTCTCTGAATCCTACTGTCAGCATAGGAATGTTCTGAAGAAGTTCTAGGAAATGGCTGGAATTCATTATTTATTTGGAAACAAATATAGGACATTAACTGAGCTTTCATGGGTGTGAATAAGCACTTTTGGACAGTAAAAGAGTTTGCTTAATGGTACTAAATCTAAATTAATTTTCTATTTTCTTTGCTGAGTCATGTTAGCAGACTTGTTGGTTTTTACATTGCTTTATCATGCTGAGAAGGACTGAAGCAGCATACAAGACTGATGTTGGTTTGCTTTTGTAAAGACATCGAATATTAAAGATTCTAAACTATATCACTTAGGAGGAAGTCTTAATAGAGAAAGCAGACTTATGAGGATGCTAGACTTACTACCAAACAGATGGTAGTAAGTCACCCTGATTCAGAAGGGGTGGTTTGGGGTTGGTTTTATGAAATTACCCCCCTCTGTTCAAATTTGGGCAGTGAGGAACAGCAATTTTTTAAGCATAGTAGTATTTGTTTTTTAACAAAAAACGTGTCAGGATATGGAATTTATTTATTCTCCATTTTCCTGCTCAGGAAGTATAGGAGGATTATCATTTTTTGATACCACAGAATCATAGAATGGTCTGGGTTGGAAGGTTGGTTTGGTTGGAAGAGGCATTTTAAAGATCATCTTCTGTCAGTTGATGTTGCTCAAGACTCCTGATCATACAGCTGTCTTCTTGATACCTGTCTTAAAGATCTTTCACATTCAAAAGGAAAAAAACACACATGTACTCTGCTTACTATGATTAATTTGAAAGATTTAGATATTTTGAAGATTTTCCTGGAAACCATGTAATAATTTGGTATATTCCTAAAGGAAAAATTCAGTGAGCATAAAGGCAGTCCTTTTTAGTAAGCTTCTAAGCCTGTACTAGTGATCATGCTTGCACAGCATTCATATGTCAGATTCCGTAATCCCTAAGGATTCACAGGCTAAATCTCTTGAAGAGGTGTAGCCAGAAGCAAGCCATGAGATTAAATAAGCATGAATATGTATGAAATCTGGTAAGGAGGTGTGCAGCTGACAAGAGATGCACACAGATCATTTTAGTGCAATGCTCGAAGAGGAAACATAAAGCAGCAATCAGTATGTCTCAGATAGGATACAGTAAGGAGCTGCAACCTGCCTTTCACTGGATTAATCTACTGCAGCTACATCTTGATAAAAATCTGTGCTTCTGAGCATCAGTGTTTCAGTGCACATAATGTGCAGCAGAACAATTTTTTTAGCTTACCAGAATCCTTTATGTTCTTTGACAAAATTGATGGGGCAGGTTCTTTCTAACCTACTGGTGTGGAAGTAGTTGGTTGATGTCTTGTGACTGAGTCCAGGATCAGATACCTAAATTGAATTACTCTCCAGACATGACCTCCGTTTTTAAGAAGCTGATGTTCACTAGAAAGGCTCCTTAAAAACTTTCAGTCTTTGAACATAAAAGTTGCTTTCAAGATAATAATTAAGGCATTTAAAAATAAAGAGGTAGGATGCATTTGATCTAGCTTTTTTTATTTTCTAAGCATGCTAAATAAGAGTGCCTTGAATAAAGCTGCTTAATTCAAAAGGTTATGAGAGTGAAGTAAAATAGTGCCATCTGGTTTAGAGGACGAATTCATGCAAGGAAACACTCAGCCAGAATTAATCCAGAGAACTTACGCCGAAAGATAGAGACTATACTATGTATTGTTTAAATATGTCCTTCTATAAAGTAATACTTTTAAAACTTAATAAATGTTTCCCCTAGTAAAAGACAGTGGTAATAATAATTTATGCTTTTCTACCAAGATTTGCTAATATTCTGTAGAAATTAGAGAAGGAAAAGTATGAGGGGAAAAAATTGAGAAAGCCAAAAGAATTCTTAGTTTCAGATAAAAAATTCTTTTGAGTGTGAAAAAAGACATTTTTGCAGAAAAGCCTTTGTCAAAGGCAGTTTAATTTGCAGAAACTCAAAAGAATTGTTTATGCTTGGAATAAATGCAAGTACAGCATTTAGGAAAATTACCTTTGCATTGCTTACTTCACTAATTACCTCCAAATCACCTCTAAAGCATACAATATAATTTCAAATCATGTTAAATTGAGAAAAATTGCAAAGTATTTTCTAAAGTTCAGGTGTTAGAACTAACATTTTTAGCATATTTTTATTTACTAAAACTGTGCATATGTCTTGAAATTTTCTCATTATGATAATCACTTCATGAATCATTCACTTGCTTATCCACGTATTTTTTTTCTATTTTCTCTCTCTTCAGTCTCTCTCTAATACACAAACTACATAGTGGTTTTTAAAAGATAAATTATTGCTTTTATTATATGGTAGGGAAGTTGATAAGAATACACATAGAGAGTATTACCATATAATAACAACAAAGTCCTGAAAACTGGTTCTCCACTTTTCTCTGTAAGCAAAGCCCTCAACTAATACTATTTCATGTCCAATCAGAATATGATTGCATAGTGGGTATTAATGGCTACGGTGGGTATTAATGACACTGAGCCATTAAAAAAACTCTATTTAATCTCAGAAAATACTGAGATTATTTTATGCATGCATATTAATAGCTTAGTGGTAGTGTTTATTCAGCCTGTAAACTTTTATTCATTTTCATCAACATTAACTGTAAAGGGAGATTTTCATGATAGATGTAGGAACTTGTGTCACTATAGTTGCAGTCACTGACTTTATCTCAAGCATTAAAAAATAATCATCAGTATCCTTTAATCTTTGAAGGGAATCATTGTTGAACCATTTCACCAGCAGCATTTAATTTTCAAAGGTAAATTGAGGCAATATTTAAAACCACAGAGAATTTGAAATAAGTCTGTTTAGAGTAGTGTACATAGGAACTAGAAAAAATCCTAGAGAACACTCTAGATCTGCAAAAACATAAATGTTAAAAACATAAATCCTTCTTCTGTACAGATGGACAGAGTATGCAAGAGTCAATATTGCATCTTGTGTAACATAAAGGAACATTCACTGGAGCTGCCATTAAGAAAAGTTCATATAAACTACTTTAGAAAATATACACAGGAGTTTGTTGTTTTGGGGTTTTTTTTCATTAAATCAGACTGGGAGAGCAATCTATATTGAATTTCCTGATTGTAATGGAATAATAGCAAGTGAGATAAGATTAATTTCCTAGGAAATGCGTAATGTAGTCAAGTAAGCAGAGATGCACATGATCAAAAGAATAAAAGAAGATTATATAATAGCCAATTTAAACCTTTGTCTAGTAGTGGGTTGATGCAGCGTGCAAAAGCTGTGGTCAGAAAATGACAGAAAAGCAGAACTAGTAGCAGGTACATGAGTAAGCATCATGTTTTCAAGAGACACTTAGAATTATTTTTTCCTATTTTTTTTTTTTGTTCAAACACATTTCCATGTTCATCTTGAATATTTTCAGCATATATTTTTATGTCTTTCCTTGATATCTCTGTTACATACAAGAGGAAAAAAGCTTCCCATGAATACTCAGAATTGTTTGATCAGTAAGACAACTACTTTACAAAATGTAAAAACCATTTGAACTGATTTTCTGTATTATATTGACATTTGCAATTATAATTCTTTTCATGAAGAATCATGAATAAATTCCGAACCCAAGCAATTTGTAGAACTATTTTTTCATTTTATTTTAGACCTCTGAGAGATGAAAGAGTAGGAATCCACTTTTTTTGAATACTTCAGGAAAAGGAAAGTTAAACACAGTTGCTTAAGTGACTTTGACAGGAAAGCAAAGCTTCAGCGTTTTTTTTTTTTTACTTTGTTTTCCTAACAGTTCAAAAAGATAATTAAAATTTCAAAGGTTTGAACTGCTTGCAAAGTTGAATTTTATTCTGGGAAAATACAAATAGAAGTCAGTTTGTTTCTTTGTCTTACAAATGTATAGTATATTTAGATGAACAAACATGTATTCATGGAGGGAGTTAAGTGCATGACTAATCCAGAATAAGTCAAAGAGCATATCATAAGCATCATCATAAAAAGTTTTCCATTTGTTATTGAATGCAGCTCCTCCTTAGTGTTGTCTATGCATCAAGCTTTCCCTAATTCCCCTATTGGTAACTCCAGTAACGTCTGAAGCCACAACGTTCCTACATCCAAATGGAAATGAATGTGATTATCAATGCTGCAACTTTCCCTTGTCATTATTGTAATTCTTTCCCACCAATAAATTTTCACTTTGTTTAATTGTAAGCCATGCTTCTGATAATTGTCTCAATTTTCTCAGCAAAGCATCTGGACATAGACATTAATGTTATTACTTTGGTAATAATTGTGTTAAATAACTGCAGAAAAGCAATAGCACATAACTATTTATTATTATAGTTCTGCTGCTATTACACTCCAGTGAAGATCCGGGCTCCAGTCTGCTATATAACAACATTAAAGAACTTGACACTTTAAATACCCAGGTGACAAAAGGGTTGCTGAAACTAAAAGAATCATGAATAGAGTGAGGATTTAATAAATAGACTTTTTTTGTTCCTTTTTTAATTTTTTAAATAGTTTAGTATTCAATAATGCAGGGGAGAAACAGCCAACTAGAAAAAGCATGATGAAAATATAATTTAGAAGGTAACCAGAAGATGGGAAAAGGGAAAAAAGGTGAAAAAAAGTGGAAGTTTGGACAAAAAAGGCTGTTCCAGATTATTGTTCAAGATTTAGAGTTAGTGCTACATCAGAGCAAAAAAGTGTCTCTTAACATCCTGGTAACTGCAGAAGCAGTCTCTGTAGCAGCTGCTGCTGCTGGTGGTTGCACTCTGCAGCTGATTTCCGTAAGAGCGCCTTTCCCAAAAGATTAAGAAAACAGGCTCACAGTATTAAAATGCTTGTTACAACACTAACAACATCTTTTCAATATAAAGCCCTTGCAAAACAAATCTAGCATAAAACCTCACTTCTATTAATTTGTGGGGCGCTTTTTT
>VZRF01014391.1:0-41631 GCA_013396875.1 Vireo altiloquus | reverse complement strand
TTTTTTGGGCAGGAGAAGCTGTCCTCACTCCAAAAAAAGAACACACCAACACAGGGTGATAATATTGATACCACTTGGTGGAAGGTAGTGTGGATATGTGTGCCACTGCTGGTCTCAGTTCCTGCGTCTTGATGGTTCTGTGAAGTGCAGCATGATAGGATTATACTGCAAAATGAAAACACATCTGCTTTAGTGATGTGATGGGTATGCAGTAATATAAGTTCTGTCCCTGAAGTGTAGGATTTGTTAGGTTAGGTACAGCTCCTTACTGAGATTTTTGTGCTAATACAGGACTTGGAAGTCAATAACCTACAGGACTGCTCTTCTCTGCAGTTTGCTGTGTTGTATGAGGGGTGTGCTTGCTGTTTCAAGCCCTTTTCTAGATAATGGTTTCCTTCAAAAATTATATTTTCCTGTCCAGTTCACTTGGTTTTGTTTGTTCAGTTTCAGTTGTTACCGTTTACCAATGTGTATATTTTCAGAAATACGCAAGAAGTGTTTACCCAGTGATTTCAGATTCTTGCTGTCCCTGTCTTTGAGCTTTTGTGAATGAACTATGACTGAGGAACTGTATTAAATGAGTAGATGTAAAATATGATTGAAGCACAAGGCTTGTATTGAGTAAGAAACAGAGTGAAGTTTTCCTTTCAATGTCCTATTACAAAGGAACATACTGTTGCTGATATAAATGTGATAAACTGTCTATGAATAATAAAAAAGCTTCACCTCTTAATGGTTCACCATATAAAAACTGATTTCTATAGAACACATTTGATGACTCTTATATGCTTTTATTACTGCTTTTATATATAGTTCATCCTTAAATGTTCTGTAAAGCAGTATTATTTTCTGCTTTTGTTCTTAAGCATGCTCAAACAATTGTGGAAAGGAATCTCCCAACAGTATTAAATAGCTCTTCAGACTAAATGTGAATTAATATACCATTGATTAACAACTTTGAATTGATGTGAATGTACTTATGCTTATTCTGCATGATTTTATGTGTATGTTTCTATAGCCACAAGTTATGCCCACATAGGGCCATATAGGTTGCTGGTCAAAAGGTACCTGGCTAGCAAGTTCCTGCAGTAAGATCCTGCCAGTAGCAGACATGAAGAAAGGAACTGATTATTCTGTGGTTAGTTCTTGTCTTTTGCAGTGTGTTTCAAGCCTGTCAGAACAGAATGCCGCGTGCACTTTGGCATCTCAAGTCCTGTCAGTCCTTTATAATTACCAGTTACTGGCAGACACTTCTTCCTGCTCCAGCTCCTCTGGTGTTGGCTCTACCTAGGGCAGGGAGCTGCACTGGAGGTGTTTTGTAGCACTACTGCATTTAAGCTGAAGTGGAAGATTGGCAGTTAGGACATTTCTCAATGTGCTCACTTGCTGTAATTTGAAGATTTACATCTTCCCTGAGTGAGAAAAGTCTTGCTGTTCATGTGGTTGTTGTGGGATTAATTTAATTCCAAGCCTCTTAAGAAAAAATGAGAATACTTTTTAATTAGACTCCAAATGGCCAACTTAGCTAAAAGGCTTATAAAATGTAAAAATCAATAAAGAGTTTTGGTACAGTCAGGATGAGGTTTTTATTGAAAGTTCCCTCTCTCATCTCCAGGAGTCTACCCTTCCCTTGTCAGCAAGGGACAGTGAGGGGTTTCAACCAATTTTCCTCTTTAGTCTGTCCAAATCTCAAAGATACGGTCAGTCTTTTCACTTCAACTTATTTCTTTATGTTGGTTTCTATCCTGGAAATAGTCTGGCCATTTAATTAGAATAACACTGCTTCACTCTCTTACAAATGTGTGTATTGTCTATTAGAACAATACATCATCTCCTCTTTTCTTGCCAGTAAATATCTATGTGCTGCAATAGGTACCAGCACATTGCAGGTCTTAGGTTGCACTCTGCATTCCACATTATGTGGTATGTGAGCAATTTGTGACATAAAGGTTTAAAAAGAATAAAATGTAGCTCATTACTGACTGGATATGCTAATAATTAATTGCTGATACCTGATCTCTTCTTTCTTCAAAGCAGACAGGCATCCAGTAGTCACACATTTTTCTGTTGCACAGGTTCCATTGTCATTAGTTGTGAAAAGCAATTATCTGGGAGGACACGGATTTTTAAAATGAGAGTAAATTCTTACAGTTCAGCCTATAATTTCCCATATTTACTTTGGTTTCTTAACTTGATGAAATGTTATTTTCTGTTATTTTGGAGGAAAAGCACCTTTTTTTTTTTTTAGTGTGGTTTTTGTTGTTTTTACCTTTGTTTTTATTGCTAGTGAGTTACAGTGATCAAACATACAGATTAGTTGCACTGTAAGATGTGTACAGTTTCGATTTTTACATAGTATGAAAAAACTACATTTGTACTCTGAAGTTAAATATTTGATTTTGCTCTTAAAGTTTATTTTTTGGTTATGCTTCTACCTTGCCTTCCGCCTGGCTGAAAAGAGAAATATCCATCCACATCTGCTTATTTAATTTAAAAAACAACAAAAAGGAATAAAACATCTAAAAAGGAACAAAACATGCTGATGACTATCTTTTCTCTTTAAACAGAAAGTTCTATAAAATTTATGAAAAATAATTCAAAAAATGAAGTAAATAGAGCATTTCTGATTTAACAGATTTTGCTCAGATATCCTCAACCTATCAACAAACTTTTCGATGAGTTTACCATTCTGTTTGGTTTTGGTTTGTTTTTTTTTTTTTTGTTAAAGGGGAAATGAAATATGTAGTATTTACAGTCAGTATTGTGGAGAAATAGGAATTACTGCACAGTAAAAAAGAAATTAATTTACAGGCATACAATCTACCTATCTTTTAAACATAGCTTAGAAAATTTAGCTTACAATAAATGATGTAGGTGTTTTTACCCTCCAATGTATTTAGAGATTATATAAATTATATTCATCATTATATAAGCCCTTAAATGTAATGTAAAAACAAGCTAATTTTGTCTGCAATTCCAAAATCTGTGTGTTGATCTTGATGTTTACTCCATTTTATTGTAGCTCAGTGTGGTTTTGTCCCTCTGACTATGTATGTATGTATGTATAACATGTATGTATGTATGTTCAGAGGTGCAGGCAAATGGTCTTGGACAGCCACAGTGAGCAAACTGCAACTTCCATATCTTCATCAAAGGGTTCGGGAGGGGAAAGAAGGCAAATTGGAAATGTGCTAGTACTATTAATTTTGCAAAGTTTAAGCAATGGTGAATTACAGGTTAAGAGTTGTGGGGTTTGGGGCTTTATTTTTACAGCTCTGCACAGAACTGTCACTCTTTGGCAGAGTTTTGTTACATAATGACAAAATGACCCATGTGATTATCTGAACTGCACACCTTGAGTGGCTGCCACGTGAAGTCCTAGTACTGACTAGGATTGACTGAATTCAAGCTTATCTTTGAGAAAATCTTGATTAATTGCCGTTCGTGGGTGATGGTCTTATAGTCCTTGTATGTAATTTTGTGTTACTTTAAAAATTGTTTAGTCTTTTTATTAGACTGTGAGGGAAAATACAGTGTGGCACACATGTCAGTTCCCCAATCCTAGTTTAACCATTATCCTATTTTAACCATCTGTATCACCTGATCAGGCCCTTCTTCCATATGGCGACAGTCACAAGTATGAGATATATATATATATGCATATCTATTTATTTTAATTAATATTTTAATTAAGATTTTCAACAATGGAAGTAGGAAACAAGAGAAACCAGAGAATTCTGTTGCAGATATTGCTAATATCATGGAGAACTGAGGCTATCCTTTCCCAACTCACACAATGAATTAAATCTGGTTCTTGACTCACAACCATAGTTAATTCTGTTAAGTGAGAATATTAAAAGCAAACAAACAGAACCGATAAACTTTGAGACGGAAACTGTTTAACTTGCTTTCTGGCATATCAACATGTTCCAGAACATCCCTGTTTTAATGACCTAACAAATCTGGAAACAGTGGTCTTTAAATTGTCCAGGTTTTATCATGTGAATGAATACTATTGAGTAATATCAGAAGAAAAACAGTGAATGATGTGACTTGTTACATATTATGTGTTTTTCACAAATTTATGTGTGCATACTATTATGTGTATTTTCGCAAAAAATAAAAGATGGCTTCATGTCACCTATGTTTAAGAAAAACACTTTTGCATAATATTAGCACATAAAATAAATAAAATGTGCTTTCACTTTAGAATTTGTTTCTAGCATTTCTTGTGGTGAAAAATAAAAGAAAATAGAAGGGTTTTATTTCATTGCTTTATTGCTGAGGAATTTATGACTTTTATTTAACCTTATAATGCAACTTTCTCGACGCTTGCCCAAGGTTCTGCTTCTCTAAACATGCTTACTATCTTTTATTCAAAGATCTCCTGATATACTTTTTTCCCATTTTGATGTGGAGGGCACATGAAATGAAACCTGCAGTTCTATCTTAATTACTTTCTTGATAAACCTGCAAATAAGGTTTCTGTTGCAGGATATCTATGTCTCACCTTTAGTATTAAGTCTCAGCTCTTATGTTATACAAAGTATGTAAAATGCTGGTAGGGTTTAAAACAAAACATAAATCTACTTAAAGAATCAGAGAATTTGTCTATGGAGAAGGAGGAAATGGAATGGTACTTGAAACTAAGATGCTTTTATGGGTGCAAATGCATATTTACTTTGGAAGGTCATTATAATCTGGAGTAACAACTTTTTATCTTTATATTGCTTCTACAATTGTAGGATCTCAATAGCTAAGGGCACATGGGCATGTTTTATTCATTCTACTGTAGCATGTAAGGAGTCACATTAAGAATTCAGAGATAACTTCTAATTTAGAAAGCATCTATGGACTTAACTTCTTCCATGAATCCTAAAGACCTAACATTGTCAATATGTAATACAATTGATGTTATTTTTTATTTCATTTACTAGAAATTGGTATTTCTATATATGGAAGGGGAAACACAAGTAGGATTGCCTGCAAGATTGAACAAATCATATGAAAAATGAGTTTTTGATTTGGTTTTCTGTTTATTTCTTTCTGCTGTTGCAAATCCCCTTTTTGGTCAAAATTAGAATATACCAATGTAGGTAACTATTTTTATGCTATTTAATCACTAGTTGTAGCTGATATATGAGAATGAGCTTTGGCAATGTGATCAGATTTACATTTTTCTCAGATCTGATACACTTGATAAATCCAGTGGAATAAGTGATAAGCTGGAGATGCCATTATCTCAGCTTCAATGATATAAAAAGTCAGCAGAATTATATCTAATGCATGCCTTTAGTATCTGGTACTATTTGATTTGCCAGTTATAAGTGAATGTGTCCATATTGTAATAATTTGTGTCTACTGCTGGAGTATTAGGATGTATTAGAGTTTATTATTCATTCCATTAGGTTTTTGTTTGTGCATGTTCTGAATTTTTTTCTATGGTCCCAAGGCAGAATTTGTTAGCTCATTCTGTGACAGTGTCTCTATAAAGACGTAAATTCCACTTGTCCTGCGTTTATGATTCTTAATTCGTGTGGAGAGGGGAGGGGGGAGAGACATAGACCTTATTGTGGGTATATTTCTTATTTATAGTATGAAAAGATTCTTATTAGCTTTTGCAATTCAAAGTTTATTCTATATTAAATTAATATATTTATGTTGTTTTGGTTTCTTAACAGGCAATAACTTCGAACTAAAGCTCCATGCTTTCTCTGAGAGCATAAATTCTACTGCCAGCAAATAACAGTAAGTGCCTAGGTTTTTTTTTTTTTTTTCAATGAAGAAGTTTTCTTTTTAATTCTTTGGTGTTTACTTTAAATGTGTTATGGGAAGCCATTATGACCACCTGCTGTATAGCCAGTGCTGAAATATGCAAGTAGGTTCTCTCAGTGGATCAGATGGCTCTTGCTCAGAATATTTAGTTATCTGTCACAAGAAGGGAAACTGAATTGGAGTAAAGGCCTCTGTTTCAGTTGGCTGTAGTTTCCAGTCTTTTCATTGAGTGGGCATAATTGTGTTTATGAAACAATTTTTTGAAGCTATTAAAATTATTAGAAACTGAAGTAGAAGAGTTGCTATACCTTTACAGAGAGTTTTATTATATTTTAATGGATAACAGGAGACCAGAAAAGCAGAAAATTAATATGTTAGAAGGAGAATGAGTCAGTGTTCTGAAAGGCTGAACAGAGGTACAAAAGTAGTTCACTATAGACTATTTATAGGTTATTGCTTTGGGTTTTTGAAGCCAGAGTTAAAAGTAAGTGGCTGTATGCCATCAAGAATAATTTTAAAAAGGACTTCATTGTTTTTCATAAAGACACTGCTCTTCTTAACAGCTTTTAACAGTCTCCGTGCAAAACAACGCAATATGAAATTGCTGTCCACATTAAAGCTTTATGTCCTTTGTAAATGAATTTTGAACACACACCTGTTGTAAGATTGAATATAAAAAGTAAATTTATATCAGTTGCTGTGTTTATTACCAAGGGATTGATTTAGGAAGGTTTTATCTTTTATTAGCTTCCAGTTTGCCTTCAGATTTCATTAGATATTGAATAAGGATTTTTGGAGGGAGACAGACAGTCTTGCACTCAGCAGCAGAGTGTGATGCTGCTAGAGGGCTTTTATGACCTCAGGACATCATAGCTTGGGGCAATGTCTGATCAAGATCAGAAGAGTAAGCCCTGTAGTATTTGGAGAGGTCTGTAAAAATCAGTGTCACTACAAAGCTGCATTAAGACTAGTTTTGGTTATTTGTTTTTGAACATAGCATTAGGTCCCTACCTCTTTTTCCTAAATTCATGTCTCCTTGTAAGTTATCAAAAACAATTATACTAGTTTTCTTCCTCTAAGAGCTGTGGTACAATGAACTGAGATCTAATTAATCTTTTAAGAAAGACATGCACTGAGTATTCTTAAATCAGATTATCTCCAGTAATTTTGGTGTATATACAAGTTGACACAGATGTTGAATCATTTTTTTCACTATTCTTTTAAGTAAAGGGGGAGAGTTGGTGATCTTGAAGGGAGAATCAGTTTTAATTTGCAATATTAACATATCTTAGGCTGCGGTTTTAGGAAGTGCTTTATAACCTTTCCTTGGTCAATTTTTTTAATAGGCTTGTTTTTTAAAACTTTTTATTTACTGGTAGTGGTCTGTTACACTTGAAAGCAGGAGAGTACTTTTGAAGGATTCTGTATAAATATTTACATAAATGCAAACTGCATCTCTCCTGATCGTCACAAAATTGTTTAAACTTCTTCGTGATGACAGAGAAGTCTCTGTGGGGAAAAATGATTACTCTACATCACATGAAGTTAGTTTTGAAACATGCCGAGGGTGCTAAGGTTTGGGGTTTTTGCTTTTTTGGTTTTTAGGTTTTTTAATTTGAGCAGTTGAAATAAGGCTGGGGGTGAGGGAACAGTTGAGTGTCTTCCAAAGAAAACTTGAGATTTGATTTCTAGAGAAATTAATAGGAAGAATTGGGCTTTAATTTTAAAGCTTTGTGGTAAGCTGTTTTGTTTTGGTTTTCTTTCCTTGATATCTGCTTTTATTTTTAACTGGTTAATCAGTCCTCACATTCTGTGATGATATTGAGCTAATGCGTATCATTTGCTTCTCAACTAAGCAGTGAGGAAATGCCAAAGGTAGTGTCAGCTAGAAGTAGAGTTGATATTTTTTTCCAACAGAGGGGCAAATAAATTTTAAAGGTTGACAGTAGTTGCTTAAGAGACAGTATTTTATCTTGCAAAGAAAGATCTATTTTCTGCTTAATCAGTTGCATTCCGTCAATTGGATAAAAAGGGAGGATTTCATTGCTATTCTGGATATAATACTAAAATGTTTGTTTTGCACCCAGTAAAGAATTAATTTTAAAAAATATCCTATGATGCATTTATATTTTCAGTAGCTTTTCAAGAATATATTATAATGTTCAACACATTGTCCAAAATAACAGATAGTGAATAAATAGTGAAGCTGTTCTGTCCACTTCTTTCACCAATTCTGATTAAATCTAGAGGCCAATGTGTACTTTATCCTCAAGGCTCTGCTATTCTAACACATGCTGTTTAAAAAGCCCTTTTGAGAATTGCTCCAGTGATTAGGGGTAACTTTTAAAAATGTTTTCTGTGTTCAGCTGTGTTTCTTGCCTTTGTAGAAATACCCTATGGCTTGAAGGAGATAAGGAACAGCAGGGAGCCTGTTATCTGGACATCTTTAAAGATGACAGTTCTTGTGCACACTCATTGTTTTACTGGAGAAGGCTTATTACTAGATGGTATATTGCGTTTTCAGTATATTACACAAGATGTAAATAGTTGGTTTTGATTGAATTAGTAGCCTTATATTTAAATATGGGAAGGGAGAGCAATAAGCTACACTGTAATCAAAAATCAGTGGGTTTAGATGCCTTCTTGAAAGTTTGATCAGTGAAAGACCACCCAAAAAAAAACTAATAAGAAAAATAACATATTCCCTGGAAAGGGAAATATTAAAGTTCGGAATTTCAATAGAAGCATAATTAAAAAGGATACTATTTATCATTACGGCAATATGTTAGTAAAATTATTTAAATAAGCTTTTATATTTCATCTTTCATCTTCTGTGTTTTGAAGTTCTGTCCATTCTGATAATTCTAATAGCAGTTGTTACTTCCCTTTTTTTTCTTTTTTTTTCTTTCTTTCTTTTTTTTAATATGTCGTCTTCTCAGTTCTGTTTGTGAAGGTTTTGTTTTTTGTTTCGTTTGCTCATCTGAAGTCAGAAGGTGTGGAAATAACTTTTGTGGGATTTTTGGTTTTTTAAAAGTACTGATTTGGTTACCAATAAGAAATTAAAAAGATTATTTTGAGGGTGATGAGCAGCTAATATGAAAGTCATGGTGTTGACATGAATGTGTTTCTTTACATCTGTAAAACATTAGGAAACTGAATAGTCCTTTAGATGTTTTCAGAGTGTTTTTTACCTCTGTATTCCAGAGTAACCCATATATTGTGCTTGTTTAGTTTAAAAGCCTGTTGATAGCAGTAGACCCAGAGTGTGGAAATCTGAGTCCATAATTGGAATGGTGCTATATTTAAATAAAAACTTCCTAAATTACAGTAAATTAAGTAATTTTTAAGAACACTTTTTAATTTTACTTTCAGATATAAAGTAATTGGTGTGCTCTAATTCACATAGATGAAACTTTTGTAAAGCAGTAACTGAAAGAGTCTCATGCTACTCAACCAGATGAGCTTTGAGATAAGTGCATGATGCTTGTGGATTTGGTGTGTTTAGCCTTTTTTTGCATAAAGAAGCATAGTTCCCATGTAATCAAAATGATGATGACTGTCTGGGAAATATGCTTTCAAGGGTTACTTCCACAAAGGAGTCATAAGTAAAAGCTCTTCAACTAGCACAGAACACATTAAGCTGGAAGAACAAACAAAAAGACTGTTGGTAGATCAAAGAAAATGCAAGCATAAAAGATTCTCTTAGAAGATCAGTTGGTCTAAACATCAGAATTGTAGTAATATTTTTCTGTCTTATTCTCCTCTGGTTTATCACTTTCATGTATACCTTGATTATTTTAGCTGCTGGCAGGATTTCCTTCAAAAAGCTGCTCATTTGCTGCAACTTTAATGGGATAGAGAGTAAAGTGTTAGGAGAACTGAGTTCATGTTCTAATGGGAATAAAATTTTTAGCCAATTCTCTTGTATTTTGTTCAGCTAACTCTAGAAAAGTAAATAAAACATTGAGGACTGCATCTGGTATGTATAAAATATATTTGTGTGTACATGTCTGTCTATCAAGAGATAGATATGGCCTATGATAGCTGCTGAAAATGAGATGATATCTTCCTGTCTACGGTGTATTTTTACAGATCATTAACATGATGAATTCTTGTATGATTGCTAAGTTAAAAACATATCAGGTGTAGGTGCTCCTAGATTACCTAGTGACCATCTGTGGCCTGAAGACTGAATTAGATTTGTCTACTATTCTTTGACCTTTTTCTTCTTTGCTTTAAAACTGAACTTCTTTCAAGTAGGCAGGGAGTGAATGAGATGAATTTACCTGGCAACTTGTTCTTCTGTAAGCATTTTTCACTTTTCATTTGACTAGGAGCCCGTCCACTCCACAAGCAAAATTGTCTCCCATGTAAAACATCTCTATCTTTTGATGTTCTCCTGATACACGTTTAACTAGTGATGTAATTGCTTTTTGCACGTGACTTGGGCTGGGTTCCAGCCCCTTAGTGAGGGGCAAATGGTCTGTGTAAGAGGACAATTTCCTCTGTAAGTAAACAAATAAACTTGGTTATTACAGCTGCTCTTCTGGTCACATAAGAAATGAGAGCTCAGGCTTGAAGTTTAAATGTGCCTCTGAGGGACTCTGAGTTGAGGTCTTGGCTAAAGCTGAGCAGTCAGTCACCCTAGTAACAAGGGGACCTTTTCCTAATTAAGGAAAGTGTAATGTTCTGTCACAGGGAAATCTGTGTCAAATAGACTGAAGTGAAATATAATAATTTGGCTTTTTATCTTCAAATAAGATGGAATTTAGCTACTCAAAGACCTTATATATAGCAATAAAAGAAACCTGTATCGGTGACTTAGAGCTGTAGTAGAGATATAGCAGGAAGAAAATGCACTGGTCACTAAATAAGGTATGCAAATAATAAAGACATATTTTGAATTACTTACATATATGACTTCTTACTCATAGTTTTATACATAAAAGCAGTTTCCTATTACAAATGAACTCATTCTGGTTTTGCATAAAATATCTTCCTCTTGTCACAGAAAGGAGGACGGGAACATATAAAGCATAGGAAATTATCAAAAGACATTGTTTTGGGAAGGGCTACATGTTGTACTGCCAAAGTCACTGCTGGCTGCAAAATTCAATGGGACACGAATGTATTGCATTCATAAGATTAGCTATAAAATTTGAAATTAATATCAGTTTCTGCGTCCATTACCATGTACTGATTAGCATAAAAGAAACTTTGCCCTGAGAGCTGTGAGGTAATTAACACGACATTCAAACCCAAAAAACATTTCCAAATCAGAAAAGGCTCTAAATGAAAATGACTGTTGGGAAAGCACTGAGGCAAGAACGATATATATTTTCTGATATCTACTTCCCGGGCATGTACTTTAGGCCAAATTGCAGGGAGGGGGAGTGAATAATTTGCTGGGCAAGGCAGACCTCTGATTCACTGCACATGACTATTACCACAGGAAAAAAAATTAAAAAACGTTATTTCAGATTGCTGTAGTAAAAATGCATATAAAATACAGCTTCCCGTCTGGAAGCCCTTTGTTATAGAGTGAAAATTTTGGGAATCATGCTACAGTGTTTTAGTTGTCATTTCTAATGCTCAGCCATAGCCAAAATGGGTTAGATTATGAGATTTTGATCTTTTCAGATCGTCTGACAATGCTTTCCCTAAAGCATCCCAATAGTTGTATGCAAAACAGCCTACAATTTTTCAACCTTTTTCAGAGTGGGAAATATTTTTGTGACCTTAACCTGGTGAACTGCAGTTTACTTTTTAGCATGTGTCAAATGGATGGAGAAATTTATGAAGTCAGAGTATCAGAAAAGATAATTGGCCTGGTGTTGTGTAGTACAAAGCATGAGATGCAAGCTACCAAACAGCATCATTGCCTGCGCTTGGTCTGCACCGAGGTCCTTAACTTCACTAGGAAGCACAGGTAGTCACTAGCCACTGATTGATTGATTGATTTGAAAAACTAGCCCAATAGCTAGACTTTTTAGAAACTATTTGTAACTTTCTCCAGTGTTAGTGACAGGAAGCACTGCTTACGAAGTCTTCAGGTGTGGGGGACTTCCTTGTTTGTAGTATGTAGTTTTAAAGGTAACCTCAGCAAATATCCAATATGCAGTTCCAATGATTAGCGTTAAATATAGCATATTTCAAAATAAATCAGTATAATGCTGCATCAGCATTTCAAAGTGTCCTCATGATTACTAATGCCACAGAGGGGAGAATAAAGTTTGGAGAAGGTAATTAGAATGACCTTGCATTACTGAGCTGGTGAGCGGTACTGGATTTTGCCCACAAGTAATGGAGTTTTTCATAAGATGCTGCTTATCAACAGCTTGTGCATGCAGATATCAATGAAAGTTAATATGAATACCTACACGTGAATGTAAATTGCAAACCAAGTCTGCCTTACATTTTCCAAAAGCATTACAGTTTTAGCTGAGCTAATTTCAGAATTTTTTTTCTTATTAACCTAGAGTTTTTAGCAAACTAAAAATTATTTCTAGAACATTCCTTAATTACTGGTATGTTTTTATATTAACAGTGGTTTGCATAAGGTAACATCCTTCCCTAACAGTTAATGCAGTATTTGGGGCTATACTGTAGCAGTATGTGTTTAGTTTAATAATGGTTTATAATTTAACTGAAAATTTATTCAGAGGCTACACTAGATACTAGGTTATCTTTAAAATACTTTATTTATTAATACACATAACCTCCAAATACTTGCTTGTTTCTTTGCAGTTTGGTTTTAGAATTAAGAATTGTGTCTTAAGACAAATATTAGAAAAGTAGAATACAGAATGCTGACAGTCTTCTGAAACTGATGCAGAGGAACAGAAGTTTTTGCTGAGCGTCAAGCTGTGTTTCCTTTTTCCAGTATTTCTGCTACTGAGCCTTATTGTAATTATGGCAAACAAGCCTGAACTCACCGTAAAGTTGTCTATTTAGAATAAGCTGGCTTGTCTTTTAGCAGCCTTGGAACACACATCTTTAACTTTTGCAACTACATAATTATTGCATCAACTGTGGAACTGAGAGATCAACAATGCAAAGCCTTTTATGGTACAATCTTTCAATATTTGTTATGTTGACTATTAAACCCTTTCTGAGGTGATGGAGATCCGTGCATACCAAATAACTTAAAAATATATACCAGTTGAAAAACTAACTCCCAATGCAAAACAACAGGAATTATCAAGAACATAAAGTTACTTCAGTTTCAGGGAGGGAAAATCTAATTGTCAAGTAGAGGGGAAGAGGTCTCAGGAGACAAAGACGTTGCTAAAGGTAGGATTTTCACCCCAAGTATATGGAATTCCATGGAGTATTAATGTGAAAAGCTGATAATTGTGTCACCGTTAACTGTTTCCCTGCTTATCAAAACATTAAACTGGAAAGAATAATCCTTTACAAAGGATTTCTTTGCTGTCTGAGGTTATCAATCTAAATTACATTGATGTAATGTCCAAGTTTAACCAAGCTCCACTGATGCAATTAAAAACCAAAAATATACTCTAGGTTCTTTGCGTAACAAGCTAAGCTAAATAAGTAGCCTACTGAAATATGAGGTCCCTGTCACAGAGTGATTTTATGCTGTACTGGTATAGTTTGCAGGGAAGGGCAAAGATTAACATACAGCTACATTTTCTTTCAAAAATATTGAGAAAATGTCTTATTTTGATAGTCTTCTGATTTTATGCTGAATGAAATGTTAACTTGAAATTTATCATCCCATTTAAAAGATTTAAAGGCTTTCTGGAAAAAAAAAAATCCCAAACAAACATACCCACCATACTCTAGAACTAAATGAGTCACTTTCAGATAAAGTGAAAAGTAGTGTGTGGGTATTTGGTGTTTGGTCTCTCACAAGTTTCCTTACACATCCACTGAAGTTATCTTTGTTTCATCTATCTTACCGGTCAGTGGGTGTGCTCAACAGGAAAATTTATCATTTGTACACCTCTTATCTAAAACTTATTTATGAGGAGGGTGATGTTTACAATACAGAAAATGAAGGCCTTTTTCCAAAGTTGTCAAGAAAATATTGTGAATGTGTTTTTAAAACCTTAAGTGGGCATGTCTAGGCTTTCAAGTGATGTATAGAGCAATCTTTTTTTTTTGGTCCTTATGGTAAAGAAGGTGGTATTATGGTTTGGCAGGGCGGTGGCTTTACACAGATCAAGATCATCTCAGGATGGCAGTAGCATCTGAAGGGGAGCCACTCCTGTTAGCAGTTATCATCTCTTAACTGTGAATTCTCATAATTTTTGTATTTATTCTTTCATTTGATGTAGTCCAGTACTAGTTACAGCACCAGCCTTTATGATCAGGGAGGTTCAACCAGCAAAATTGTTCTTAAATGGCTTCAGCTGTGACTGGAACTCCTGCTGAAATGTTCCTGGGTCTAGCTCCCTGCTTCCAGATTTGTTATATTGTGCTCTAGATTCAGACTTATGTAAAATCTAGTGGATTAATTCAGAGGTCTGTAATGAAAGAAATGTCAGCATTTAAATATGCTTGATTAAATTATTTAGTTTTCTGTAGAAGAGATGCACAAAGGGGATAATTCCCCAAAACAACAAGTTTATTTTTTCTTCCATATTTGTAGACTTCTACTTTACTCAACACTGGTAAACTACAAAAGTTTTTTTTTTCTACTATCTATAAGTAGGTTTTCCTTAAAATAAAGTTGGAAGCAAAATAGTAACTGAAACTTGAATCGAGTTTCTTTAAAATTATTTCAAATATTCAGGCTGCCTGGGGTTCAGGTACCTGAAGGAAACTATAATTCAGTGGGAGGAGGCAAGTTGCAAAATCGGATTCCTGTACCTGTAATAAGAGAGAAATGTTTTAACCTGTTGTACTGTAAGGCAAGTATTATAAATATTATTAGTAGAAATAAAACATAAATTTCTTTCAGATGTTTTGTACTTCAAATATGTTTTTAAATTATATTTTCTTCTAGATTACTAATCTCCTTGAATTAGAGTCTTTCCCTCTGAAATCAGGAAAACACTTTTCTTGATATTTAAGTTTTAAAGATCATCTCTATTCTGTGCTTGTGCACTCCCATGTTCATGTTTGTTACACAAGATTAAATACGTGCATCTTTTTGTAATACTGTTTGACACATTCAAGGATTTTCAACAATCATTTCACTCCACTATACTTTGAAGCATGTCTTGAAATGTAGCATATTCAAACAGTCATGAGAAGAAATGTTTTCCAGAACAATTCAAAACTACATTTAAATGAGAAAACTAAGTGGTATAATATAGTGCAGTGTTGCTTCTCAGGGGAGTAGAGTTTTTTTCTATACCAGTTGAAGTGTTCTGGGAATCTAAGGTTAACTATATACACCAGTAGAAATGATTCAAGGAGCAATGAGGTACGTGTTCATAAGTAATTGCTGTCACAGCTTTAAATTATTTCACAGAAATTCCCCAAGGAATTGTACTGCTCTTCATAGTTCTAGTGTTGAAATGATCCTTTCTATGGAAAGATTTATAAGTATACATAAATTAGACTTCTCCTTTCTATTTCTGACTTGTTTCAGATACAAGATTTCAACTTTTTTTTTTATTGTCTCAAGAGGTTCCAAGCTTGCATGACAAAAATAAGAAAAGTATGAGAATTTACTGTTTTCTGTAGTATCTTAGTTTTCTCTTTCTTGCATTCATTCTCTCTTCGTTTTTTATGTGCAGTAAAGTCTGAAAAAATGTGATCTATAGGTGGATGAGGGGGGGAAGTGCTAATTCTAGGATTCTGCAACTTCCTTCTGAAGGCTGTAAGGGATACAGAAGGAACTGGCAGAAAAAACTGCCCATGAACTGAAAAAGCATTATATCAGAGCAATTTCACAGAAGAATCTATGTAAAGAATCATAGCTCTTCTAGCAGAGACTGGCTTTCTCTTCCAACAAATCAGTTATATTCTCTGGCCACAGCTGTCTCATGGGTAGAGAGGGCTATGGCAGCGTTGCAACTTGATCAGTTTGAAAAGAAGAAGAAATAATGATAGAGCTTTATTCCATCTCTCTCACTGTGTAGCAGCTCTAACACTGATCTTCCATCCATCACAGTTCAGAAGTCACTGAAGTCTTTGGTTTCTCCCACTCACTTTCTTACTCCTGAGGGGACTTCAGGCTATACTACTACAGATTTCTACTTGGGGTATAATACTCCAAGACTTATGGTGGATATCTTACCCCAACCCAGATGTTTCCTCTTCTCTTTAAATCTTTCAGCTGTGCAGCCACCCTGTTGCTTGAGAACCTCTTGGATTTATAGAAGGGTAGGCTTCTCTGTTACAGAAATTGCACAGAAAAAGCACAGGATGTGAAAAAATTCGGTATTTCATACCCAATGATTAAGATTTTCAGTGGTTATCTCCTCTGACACCAAAGGAGACTCAACATATTAGAAATCAATTATTACACAAGCTAGAAGAGGTTTTGGAAGTATTTACAGAGCTTGCAGGAACGTATTATATTTTAGAATTTATGATGCTTTGGAAGCCAAGGTAAACTTGGGAATTCTCTTCATTGAAAGGCCCTCCTTATGTGATTCGCTGAATAGATGGTTCAGATTTTCAGATTACTTTCTTCAGATTTAATTGGACTTTAAAACTGATTCCACTAAATTTGACTAAAGTATGTTTTGTGTTAAGCTTGTTAAAGTAAGAATAGGTAAGTAGGACCATGGAGATGTTACTAAATTTCAAGTATTCAAAGTGAGAACAATCAGCATGTAAATTATTGAGCTGTCATGTTAAATGAAGCTGAATATTTTTAAGTGATTCACATGCAGATTGTTAAAAAAGACAGACTCTGCATTATAAAACATTAGAAGCTCAAGTTAGGGCTCATTACTTTTCAAAATTAAGGGAACAATAAGGCCTAATTTTTGGAACTTAGCTGTGCAGAAAGTGTGTGAGGATTATTCTCTTTCTCTGACAATAGAATACATTCTGTAGTAACAACTGTTAAAGAGCATTTTCATGGTTTTTATATATTCAATTGTTCATAATTTCATTAGTCATTAATCTACCTGGATATAGCTCTTAATATTACTGCAATATGTAAAACCATAATTTTTTGGAAAATAAAACTTGTAAGTACCTCATTGATTCTTCTTTTTGATGAGGAACTAAATAGTTAATAATGCTGACAAGTCTTTAAGGATGTAGGTAAAATAGGCACACTACATAGAGCTGAATGCAGTTCTTTCCATCTTAGAGCTATTGTGCCAGACTTTCTGTAGAGCAGCTTTTATATTTAAGGATTTTGTCAATGTAAAGATTGAGTCTAAAAGAATTTCAGTGAAGTGACACAAGCTCACAAAATATTTTAATATAGGATGGTTGCTGGTGATATATTCTTATTCATACAAGTTTCTTCAGACTTCTGCTAATAAGAGAATAGGGGTCACTTTATTGCTGTAGCAGTGTAAAACTCTTTTCTGTACCACATACCATCAGTGAGGGGGGAGACAGGAAGAAGTCTTAATCAAATTAAAAAAGAATAAGTTTAATTGAATTCATCTGAGGTTATGATAAACAGAGGTCTGCCTCAAGCTCTCTGGTAATGAGTATTTTCACTTAATGTGGAGTTGATCTAGATGTACAACATTATTCCTTAAACCTGTCATTCCTGTAACTGCTGAGCTTGGTGTTTGCAGTATTTCAAATGCAGTTGTGTGAAGGCTTTTTCTTTTCTCTTTTTTTCTCCCCAATTCTTCGCTTTCCCTAGTTGAATATAATAAATATTGATTCACCTTAAGTGTATAATAGTAATCTGGTTTTAGAGACTTGGATCTGCATGTACCACTATGGATGCAGATATATGTTCAAACCATAATAACCAAATGAGCTGCAGCATTTAGCCTGCTGTACTAGATTTTGTGGATGTGCCTGAGAGAAGTTTCTGTCGGGCAGAAAAATTAATTTCAGAATACATTTGGTCAGAAACATCTGACAAGTTTGGACTAGCACAGTTCTCGTTATGCTGTGAGACTAATGGTGTTTCATTAGGTTCTTGTGCTTTGCTGTCAGTCCTGCTTTGGGCAGATCACTTCCACTCTGTGTTTGTTTGCCTCTGTAAAACAACACTACTATCTACTTCCTTTGAACTGTTAGTAAGTTTGAGGCAATACTAGGTTCTCTCTGAAGCTTCAAACTCTGAGTTCTTGGTTATGAAAGTGTGCTTTCCCTACTTTGTTATATGCAACCTGCTCTTTTAGGGAGATGGGGGATATTCCCAAGAGTGTTGCTTGTCAAAGTGCTGCACGACAATACCTGAATTCAACCTGCAGTTCTCAAAATGCAAGGAAGGATTTTTTTTTTTAATACACTGGCCATAGCAAAGAGGAAACTTGGCCTCAGGGGTAATTAATTATTCTGGGAACTTGCATGGTGTTAATATCATAGGGGATACCAGTAATTGCTTACAAAGTAAATGTGATTTTTGGGGACTATTTCAGCCAGAGTATTAGTATCGAATGACAGGAACAAGTTAAATGGGAGCCTATAAGTGTGTGTGGGGGGGTTGAGGGGCAGGAAATGGTCAGATTCCAAATTGGGATCAAGTCCAGAAATTTTTTTCATGTGGAAAATTTATTGTATTAAGAGACTGCTTTTACTGTACGGTTGCTTTATGCCAGAGTTCCCTCACCACGTGTCTGCACAAAAGTATATGGAAAAATACACCTATTCTAACTTTACTATTAAAGTCCTTTATTTGGAGTAATGTAGTCTTGTTTTGCTGCAAAACTTCACTCCCCCAAAAATTTGAAACATAATTTTACGCCTAGAAAAGACTAAATTTAGTTTCTCATTGTGATATTAGTCATTATTCCCTTAATTTATGATTCCCAGGTGAATTATGCTTCATTTTAAGAATAGGAACATAGATTGGACTAGGGCCTTGGGATGGCTGGGACTTGGTTTAGTGTCTATTTTGGTACTGATTTAAAGCCCATGTATACTACCTGAAATATAATCAAATTACTCATGAGATATCTGCTCCTACCCTTTGAGAGCATTTGTACTTTTGAAATGAAGTGCTATTAACATCGGTATTTCTTTCTATTATATGCAAGATAAGCTTATTCACAGCTTCATATCTGAATCTATGGAATTTCAAAAAAGAATTCTTGAGGCTAGCTGTAGGGTCTGTGGCATTCAAAAGGGAAAGGGTATTTTCCTTTTTGATAAAGCACACCAGGAGTTAGTGTAAGGAAAAGCAAATTTTTCATGAGGTGTAATAAATATTCATTTGTTTACTGCTTTCTTACCCTCAATTTCTGCACAGCTAAATTATCAGGGTAAATTAGGTATATTGCTCTAGCTCAGGAAAACCAGGCGGTAAAATAATTGTATATACTCTTTACCTGTGAAATTACCTGTAACATGCTTTCTGTTAGCACAAATTAAGAGCCACAAGAAGTAAGTTATTGTTCCTATTTAAGCCTTGCCTTTCTGTACAATTTGGTGTCGGTGGATGGCAGGCAGAAAAAAATGGCTCACCTGAGCAAGCCACAGCTCAGCCCTGTGCTCCGGCAGGGTGGGATAAGCTGTTCCAAGGCCACAGTTCAACAGCAGACTGAATCTGGCTTTAGGGCTCCTGCTTCTAATCAAGAATGTTGCAGCTACATGATGGTAAGCAATGATCCGGTACAAACATATTCTGCTAACTCAACAGTTTTCTGGGAATTTTGACAAGTCAACATTATTGTCAGGCTTTATGCCAGATTGACTATTATCTGTTCGACTATAGCTGTCATGTAACCACCGTAGAGCATAAAACTATCACAGAGGCTGTATTGTCTGCACCACCTAATTTGAGGGGAGAATGTGGTTGCGTTCTCACATCTAATACCAATCAAATCTGTATTGCAGTGCACAGCTCCAGTATTAATGGTTATGGACCTATAGCTCGAGCTTTTTTGACTGTTGTCTCCTGCCTGGCTGTAGGCAGGATGAATATATATTTTTTTTGCAAAAGACTTTCAGCACTTCAGGTGCTTGCATGCGTACGTACAAGGTATAAAAGCATGGGGATAACAGAGTATTCTGGAAATTTGAGTGGGGCAGAGTGAGTGGTGTCTTTGTGTAATTCATTGCCTTTTATCCAGTGCTCTTTCTGTATTCATCACATCAGTCCACTTTATGTACATGTCATATGTGCATAGTCACAAAAAAGATGGGTAGAACATAAGAATGGAAATATGGTCATTTATTTCAGTAGAGTTTAGAAATTAATACTCTGAAACTGTTGGGTTCCGTCTGTTACTAATGAACTGTAGGGAAAAGACAACTTTTATGTTGCAACAGATTATTTTTTATATCAATGTAGCATAACAATACTTGGATAATACAGTGAAAATCAGTAAATAGAAAATGCTTACCTATGGTTGTGATTTATTATGCTTGATCTAAAGGACAATATGCTTTCCCTTCTGTTTACACTCAATTTATTTCTGCTTGTGTTGCAGACAACATGACAGCTGTAATGTGTGGTGCTGTGTTTTCTGTCTGAAGTGATACATATCTGTATAATGTGTCAGGCTGAGGAATTTTTGAAATATCAGATTGAGTCAAACATTAACTTCCTAGGTCTTCTAAGGAAGTGATGAAATTTACAGTGCAATGTAAGTTACTGAATGGTGAAGGCTTTTGCTTCAGAATTCGTATACAAAGAAGGTAATAGTGATGACTGACTAAATGCGGTTAAGAGGATTTCTCAAAGCAATATTATGTGTGGTAAGACCATGAGTATAACATTCTTTAGAAATGTTCTATGGAAAGTGCTATTAAAATCGAGATTTATAATTTCTCTTCAGTACCACATCATTGTAGGAACTGATATCCAGATCTTGGAGATGATGAAGACCTTTAAGAGCTTTATTTTCTCCATCTCTCCCTAGCAATTCTGAGACATCAGATATGCTTTTAGCTTTAATAACATCATATCCCCATGCCTCCCCTCCCCGTATTTTTTCTTCTAAGAAAAGGCCCGGAATGAAATCTGGTCTCTGATGTAATTTTTCCACTTTCTCCTTTCCTCTGTAGCATAACCACGGTTTATTTGCAATTTAATCTTTTTCTTTCCATGGCTCACTTTATTCTAATTTGGGGGACAGAGATGTAAGAATGGCAACAAATGGGAAATTGAACAGTTATGAGACCCCCAGAATGGCCAATGGAGATTATAGAGACTGATTTCTGCAGGCTTCTAGCAGTTATTTTCATTCTCTTGGTTTTCTTGCCTTGAGTTCTACTAGACTGAAACAGGAACACATCTAAACACTAAAAAATGATAAGCAGGCATAAAATGCACTTGTGTACACCCATGCATGTGCATGGTGCATGTATATATAAATTAATTTTCCTCCCTTGGGACTCTATTGGTATCATCTTTTATGTGCTTTTGCCGTGGTAATCATGAATCATAAAATCACTGAACTTTTTTTTCTCACACCACCTAAATTTATTTCTTATTTATAATAATTAAATGTCAGCTGCATTCTGCTTGACTAATTTTAACCAAAATTCATATATTATGCATAATAGTGGTAGAAGAAAAGAGTTCATATTTTTATGTGACAGGCCTATCTCTTTCCAGATGGTTAAAAGTTGGAAAGATATCTATATGTCTTCTGTGTATTTGGAAGAGAAACTGTTATATTTTGACTGAAAGGTTCAAGACTAGTACATGTATTTCTCATTTCCCTAGTGCATTTTGTGAAGTGCAAGTTATACTGAATTGCAGAATGTTCTCAATTGGAAGGGGCCCATTGAGTCCAACCCAAGCGAATGTCCTGTACACGATTTGAATCCACACAACCTGGGCATTATTAGCGTCATCCTCTGGCCAACTGAGCTAATCTCAGTATCAAAGCAAGAGTCATCTTTAAAATTGGCAGTCTCAAGGTTTCATGATGAAGTATGGGAGCTTCCAAAAACTGTGCTGTAAAGTTTATGATAACTTAGATTTTTTTTTTTCCATTTTTTATTTCATGTTATGAGCAGCCGATTTTTTTTATTGACAGTTAATTAAACAGGTTTTTCAGAAATCCATTATCTCTTCCTGAGAAAATTAGAGGTTGTCAGCTTAAGTGAGCAAAACATGGCCTTTGATTAAAAGACCTTCAGGAAATATCAGGGTTACATACTTCCAGTTTGTGCCAGAGGTCATAACTCTATAGAGGGAAGATACACTTTCAGTGGTTGGTTTTTTTTCCACACATTAACAAAAATACTGTCCACCAAAGTTATACACATGGAATTCTAGGATGACCTTTTTCATTGCAATGGTTTGATTCCAATGCCAGAATAGAGACAACTATTAAGAAATATGTTTATGGTAAACTGGGATGTAACTGTACCCTTCAATAAGTAATTTTGAGTATTTCGCAAAATGGATGACATTCTTAGAAACAAGAGGAAAATACACTATTAAAAAAGGGAAAAGGCTTCCACTGAACTAAAGGCAATAAATTCAAAACTATTTGTATTTATTTAAGAAAAAAATACACTGAAAAAGCGTGGACACATGTTTGAAAATAACAGTAAGAAGGATTTTGTCCATTTCTTTGTTGTAATATCATTACAACACTGAATGTCTCATGTTTGCATTAATGAAAGAAAGCATTATTGGGAGAAATAAAATATGTGACAATGTGGCATGTATCAGTTAATCTTGCTTCCTGGTTCTAACAGTATTTACTCTGAACTTTGATGTTCGGGGGTATTCTACATAATGATGCTATATTCTTCATCTTTTGCAATCAGTGGGAAAAATAGGAAGACTTTGATAAATTGCAAGCATATCTGCATCAGTCTACCAGCAACCTTTATAGCCTTATCCTATTGTATCTCTTTCAAACAAGTTCTAATAAAACCAAGATAAAATTTTATTTTGCATATACATATATAATTCATTTGTACGGTAGACAGATGCCAGCACTCTTAGCTGAGTTTTAAACAGTAACCATGTTTAGATGTGGTGTTTGAAGGTGTTGCAAACTTGCATGCATAGGTTCTCTTTAGCAAATGTATGCCTTCTGTAATTTCAGAGCATAAGCATCCCTAATCTTTTGACATTTTTTGTGGAATTTTAAGGACATGAAATTACGTTGCGGTTTAGCCTAATACAGGCTATATTGGTAGGAACATTATTATTGAAAACAATATTTCTGCTGAATTCTGTTTAAATAGTAGTGTGAACAGATATATAATATTTTAATAAAATATTTTTCTTGTATGTTGTGCTATGGCTTTTTTACTGGTGTTGAATAAACAGGAATTATTTGTATTTGGGTTAATGCATGTTCAAACTACTGTTTTATTCTTTAGTCTTACCTTTGGTTCTTTACTAATAATGCTGTCTTGACAGATTGTGCTTTTAAATTTAAAACAAACAGGCCCCTTGTCTGTATACTAAATGTGCTCTGACATTTCTGTACTACAAGGGTGTTATGCCTTCTACTGTGTTTTATGACATTTAGTTTCTCTTTTGGAACCTGAAAATACTACTCTGCAATGTTTTCCTGTGTCAAAACACAGATTCTGTAATCTGACTTGATGCATAAGCCTTGGATCTCTTGAGGGAAGCATTGTGTGTGATTTTGCTCTATTTGTCTGTATTGGTCACTGTGTTTTATCAAGGTCCTTACTTTTAAAGTGGCTTGTAATTCTTAATGTTGGAAGACATTTTATATTATAGGTTGTTTTTTTCTTAAGAAAAATCCTCAGTTGTGACAATGCAGAATGATGTAAGTATTGACTAGGAGTCCAGCCTCAGATAATTCCAAATGTGAGGACTATGAACGGAAACATATTAAAAATGTGAATTTTTAAGAATATCGATAGCTCAGAACAGAGCAGAAAAAGAGGTAAATACATGACCCATTACAGTTATTATACCCATCCCTATTACAGTTATTAAATATGTAGTGTATGAAGTTATCTGATACTACTAGTCAATTCTGTGCCTTAAGCCCACGGTTTTCCCAGATTTTCTTTCAAATATACCTTTTAAGGACATGTTTAAACACATCTGTATGTTCTGTTTGGTGGGATTATTTTTGTTTCGTTGATGGATTTTTTGGGGGGGAGGAGAGTGTTGTGGTTTTTGTTGTTGTTGTGTTTTTCTTTTTTAATGCAGCTATCATTTTTGCCTTAACTGGAGGGTTTTTTTCAATAAATGCTGACTCTTATATAGAAGTACTCCAAGCTGACAAAAAGTGCTATTGTTTCCAAATTACCCATGGGAACATGTCTTCAGATTCTTTTTTCAATTATTGTGTATATTAAACTTGATGTTGGTGTGAGTCAGATTAGTGCAAAGTATGTTAGGAGATAGAGATTAATATACTATATCCGTGCAATTCCAGAGGTTTTTAACAAATACACAGATAAGGCAGCTTTTGCTTCAGTTGCATTTTCTTCTCCTGAAACAGTTGCATTTTAGTGCTATTTCTAACAAAGCTACATCTGCTTTATATTCAGTGTTCACAAATACCAGCAAAATTGCTTTTTGTAATCCTCTAAAATACTGATGCTTGTGCTAAACCCCCGTCTGTTTGTTTACTGGAGATTCATCAGGCCAGGTACAGATGCTGGTTCTACAAGATCTTCCCTAGAGTGGAGTTTTAATTAAAACAACTCTTTTTACCCCAGCTGTCAGTGCAACCCATATGAAAAGCAGGAAGCTTGTTTTCAGAGAAGAGTTGAATGTTTAGCTCATTCCAAAGTCTATAACCACAAAATGAAGCACTGAATTTTCTACCTCTCTGAATTCTTTTCTCCCTTACCAGTTAGTGCGAACTTTGTTTGCAGAGGTCACTCTAGCACTTTCTAAAGCTTGCTTTCTTCATATATGTTTCACAATGAACATTGATTCTATTCAACTAGAAAATATTTTACAGGACATTTTTTAAGATTGTTTTAATCTAACCCCTACTTTACAGATAGCTGAAATTGTATGGCACCTCCTATAACACTTTTTTTTATTTACCCCTTGACATATCTCCATATCTCCATAATATCTCAGACTCTAATTCTCATTGAGTCAAACCCTCCTTAAAGCTGCATGGAAGCTACTGTAATGTGGTTGAGTATTAACTTAAAAATACACCACAAAAAGTGGAAGATGGCTTGAGGAAAGAAAAAAAAGAAAAGCCCTGTTTTCTAGGTAATGCAAATTTGAATTCCTATTTACCTGTCCTTAGTATTCTTCATGGAGAGATCTGAGTTGAAATGTGTCTTGCGATCTGAACCAAACAGTTCTGGTTTAATCCTAGCTGGCAGCTAAGCACCACCCTGCTTGCACATTCCTCTACCTCACCGCGATGGGAAGGGGAACTGGAGTAGAATCAGAAGAGTGAAAGTGAGAAGCCATGGGTTGAGATAAAGATAGTTTAACAGGGAAAGCAAAATCTGCACACACAAGCAATGCAGAACAAAGAATTCATTCAGTCTTTTTGTTCAATCATGCCCAGGAAAGCAGGGCTTCACCATGCATAACAATGACTTGGGAAGGCAAATGTCATCATTCCAAAGGTCTCCCTTTTCTCCTTGTTCTGGACTTTTATATGCTGAGCATGAGGCTAGAGGGTAGAAAATATTCCCCTTTGGGCAGGGGAAGTCAGTTGTCCTGGTTCTGTGCTCTCCCAACTTCTTGTGTACCCTCAGTCTTCTCACTGGTGGGGAGATTCAAAAATCAGAAAAGATCTTGACACTGTGTAAGCACATCTCAGTAATAACAAAAACATTTCTTTTTATTAACATTGTTTTCAGGACAAGTCCAATACATAGATCTATACTAGCTACTACGAAGAAAATTAACCTCTACCAAAGGTACAATCAGCACATAAACCTAGGTAGACCAAATTCCTAAAATCCTCCATTTCCCAAATCCTATCTGATCTTCTATCCTTCCCACTGATGCTAGCCTTCTGTTTTCATAGTCCCAGAAGTTAAGTACAACAGGTGATCTTGTCCTCAAAAATGTTTACCACAAAAATGGATTACTGCAATTCTACTGAATACCCGTGTTCCCTGTCATCTTTCAACTGCTTTTACAGTGTTGTCTTCGATTCTAAAAAACATGTGTGAGAAAATTTATACTTACCACACCATTAATTATGTCCACTTCAAAAGTTATGGACCATAAATAGTTTCTGCTTCACCGTCAGTTTTCATGCTTTAACTGCAGACTGTGGGTCTGCCTAATGCATTTTCCTCCTTTTTTTTTTTCTTGGATGGGGGGCAGTGATGAGGTTAGTGGTGAAGTTACTTTGAAAAATCCTCCTCCCAAATGTTTCATTCTATTCTACTCAAACTCATAGCTGTCCTGATGTATTAGCAATGCATCTGTAGTTCCTTTGTAACTACTGTTCCAGGAATCCTACGTGACCGCTGTCTGCCTTTGGTCTTTTTACCAGAGATGAATGGGAGTTGTGTGTGTCATCTATAAATGCTTTTCTGCTCCTGTGCTTAGTTGCGTTGCAGCACTGAGTTGGCAGGTACCTTAAAAGCCATGCTAAGCATATTTTCAAATTAATTATTTATTTTTTTATTCCTGTCTATGGTAGCTGTGCTGAAATATCATGTCCTTAAGAGCCCACAAGGCTTAATACAAAGGAAGACAGTAGGGCAGAGCTGCTGCAGCTGTTGCACTGCTTTAGACTGCCACAGAACCACACCTTGTATTCAGCACAAGGTTCACATTGAACAGTGATCTGGTTGAAAATACTAAGCTTAGAGGTTTTAGTTGGTTAGTTTTCTTGTTTTTTTTTATTTGAATATGTTGTAAGCTAGATAATGAGAGAAATTCACGTATAGCTGTAGCAGATGAGAGAACAATAAGCTGCAGCATTGAGGATTGGTTTGCAGTATCTGAAAGCCAAAATATTATAGAAAACTCAGTTCCTCCATCCTTTTGAAAAGAAAGAAAAAGAAGAGCGATGGACTTGGCAGTTCTCATTGAAGTGAGGTTTTGTTTTTGGAAAACCTACTCTATGTTTGATGTCTGCATATGGTCAGGACCCGGTGCCTGGTGTTTTTGACCCTTGTGCACTTGGCCTCGGCCTGGTGTTCCATAGTCCTAGAAAAGAGCATGAATGTTGTCATCTAGTTGTGAAGGTCATCCTTTGTGTGGGAGGAAACTGTTTTTGGTCCTTGCTCTCAGCATATGCTCTTCATTTGGTAATTCACATGAAGAATGCCTTTGCAATCACTGTGCTTGTGCCGGTTACTTGAAAAGTCCTGAAAACACAGCTGAACAAGAATCCAAAACTCCTAAATATGTACAGCACTTATATTCCTAAATAAGTTTTCATGGATAGAACTTGAGATCCTGCAGACCTCTGGTCACCCAAGAACGTAAGGAATTGTGCTCTCGTAAGAAGTTCTGTAATGGGTTGTTCAGGAGATACTCATGTTCTTCCCCAGTTCCTCCTATAATTGACCAGTTTTTGACTTCTACAAAATTAGAAAATTAGTTTCCCATGCAGCATGACTGGATGCATTTATCTAATGAGTAGGAAATACAGTATTTTATTCAAATCTATCGCTTTGCCTTTGGTTACTGAGTAGCTATGCTTAGACTCATTCCTTAGGTGCTTAAGATCGTCTGAAGAAAATATTTTTTTTTAGTTTTATTCTTTTTAGGTTTAATTTTCAAAATAATATATTTTTCACCTCTTCTGTACTTGTGGAACAGAATCAGTGTTTGTATACAATGCTTGTAAAACCATTTCTGCAAATCAAATTGCAAGAAAAATGCTGAATATTTTTTTAGTTGGAAAGGTTTTTAAAGCTTTTTCCATATATGAGTACCATTTTTAGATTTTTTTTTTTTAAATTTTCAAAGCAAGGTTCATACACCAGAGACATAGGGCAATGCCCTTTCACCCACACACTTCAGCAAGTTTAGCATGATTCCTAAATTGAGAATATAGCAGAGGTTATAAACCCTCTTAAATATCGCCCAGCGTGTATTATTTCAGATTTTAAATAAAAAAGGTAGTTTTAATTGCTTATTAGAAAGGTTTTAAACTGTGTGGTTAATCCCCATTACAAAGAATTTCTCTAAAATTATTTTTCACAGAACCAAAAATGCAGTAATTATTTACTGCAGCCTATAAAGCAATCACCAGAGAAGGTTTTGAGTAGGCATTATCTAAGAGGAAGCTGCTTGGCTATTCTGTAAATAAGTTATTTTTTAACACAGAATCTTCAAGATAGCTGAAGCATTGTCTTTGCTGTGGACCAGACTCTCTGAATAGAGACACTGCAAACACTAAGGTGTAAGAGTTGGTGTGATTGTTTTTCTTCGCTTCTGGATGTGTTCTTCTCTAGAGCAACTTGGGAAAAAAAATTAATTTGGGGCAGGAGTTCTTGTGAGCAGAGCTAGGAATACATGGCATTTTTAATGTGTTCTGGTTCTCTGGCGGCTTCAGAGATTGTGCCTTAAATATCAATTTTGATATTATTAAATTACTTTATTATTGAAGACTGTTCTTTCCCATTAGTTACAGGCAGAAACACATGCTGCAGTAAGTCCAGATCCTATCCACATCCTTAAAACTCCTTAGAAATATTTTCACAGCACCTTCAGGGTCCTACCCCTGCACTTTCTAAATTCCTGACAGCATGTTTAGCTAATTCTCTTACCACTCCTCAGCCAGGTAGGTGAGGGAAAACACATTCTTAAGCTGCTTAGGGATCCTGTAGGCTAACCAGCAACCTAAGCACTGGAGCTAACTCTCAAGCTGTTCCTCAGTAGAGGCTGCCTGTTCTGCTGGTGATGGGGGAAATTCAAGATCATACATATTCAGTATTTATTAAAAAAGGTGCAAAATGTTCTGAACAGCTGTGGAGAAGTTCAAATAGAATAGTTGTAGGAGCCTGACTTTCAAAGGTTAAAAATCCCAATTCTAAAGTAGCATATAATAAAGCCCATGTTTTTTCAACTCAGCCTTTTTAATACGAGGTATGCAATAAGCGTATATATATAAAAATATATTTTAATCTACCAATACTGCAGTCGCCAAGTCGTATCATGTACATTTTGGAGACAAGATTTCACTTCAGAAGAACACTGAAAACCTTTGAAAGGAATCTTTAGTGCATTCTAATAAGTGACTAACTCCACATTGGATCTATCGCAGAGATCCGACGGAATTTATTGCATGAAATCCAGTTTGTTGTGTAAAGGTCTGCAGACCAATTAGGGCATTTTGGGGGGGAAAAGGCTAAATAATTTTGGGAGTTGTAAAACGAAGAGCTGCACACATACTGCTAGGGTGAGTAAATTAAGTAATTTTGAAAGCAATGTGTTCCGAAGGATTGGTTCTTTCTAGACATAGACTTTTCTACTAATGACATCTACTTTTTTATAAATTCTGGCTACACAAAGCTTCCAACTGTTGAAGAAACTGGAAAAATCAACTTGAAGAGCCCTGTTTTTTTCCAGTTAGCCCACTTATATTTAGCTTGCACTCATTTTTTTAGTTTGTTTCTGTTTCTCGGCTACCTAGATATGTTCATGGAGAAAAGGACTGGGAATTTTGCATGAGGTAATGGAACTTCTAGAATCCATGTAGCAGTGTACAGATAAACCACTTCTAATGTGCTTAAATATTGCTAGAAATTTATTAATAAGGTTAATAAGGTCAGGTTAAGGAACTTTAAGTGGTTCAGGCAAAATAAATTGGTAGTTACGAGAATGGGTTTTCATCATATTTTGATGGATTTTATTGATGATATCTATACAAAAATTACAAAAAAAATTTTTGTTTCTATCTTGAAACTTATTTACCACAAACCATGAAACAACTATATATTTGGATGACTGAAAGACCTTTACAGAAACAATGATTTGATTCTCTTTTCAGTAGTTGCTAATAATTAGGTATTTTGTAATTACAATGCAACATTCAAAGTTATTAGATTTTTTTAACTGTCTGTGAATGTAAGTTTTGTTTCAGTGGAGGGAACAGAAGATTCGTACACAGACTCCTTTTAATAAGCTGCATTTCAAGGTGAATTTACTGAGAAGACAGTCATAAGTCAACAAAATATGAAAAGCTAAATGTTATATAAATTAGTTGGTAAAAATTAAGAATGCAACTGTTTCTTAATTTCAGTTCTAAACTGACTATTTTAAATTTCTCATTCATACCTTCTCCACAGTGGAGTTGAACTGAATATTTCAAGATTTTTTTCATATGTTTGATTTATGTCTTTATTTTTGCAGTCCAGCCAAATTTTTTTCATTGACTGATAGTTTGCTTGTGTAAGTCGGTGTGTACTTTTAGTTCCTGGGTTTTTTAATGGTTTGGATTTTTTTTTGGTTTTGTTTTTTTTTTTTTGGGTTTTTTTTTTTTTTGGTTGTTGTTGTTTGGATTTTTTTCTTTTTTTTTTTTGTTATGAAATTATTATATCAAAATACATAAACCAATTTTTTTTTCATAATGCAAATTTTTCTAATGGAGTATTACTTAGTTTCTGCATATCATGCCATTATTTATCTTGATTAGCTATGCTACTTGGTGTCATAAGAATACACAGGACTTATCATTTGGGGAATCTGATAATAACTCCTTGTGGAGACATAAACTGAGGCTTCTAAATCTGCAGAGCCAAGGCTGTGTCTATGGGTGTGTGTACATCAGCATTTCCAGGCTTGTGAACGTCTTCACTTAAGTCATCTTGACTTGTATCCCAGAGCAGTCATGGAGAGCGTGGCTGGACTCCCCATAAAGAAAACTCAGCCATAAACAGAACTGTGCCTTCTGGGGGCAGAGGAAATGTGCTCCAGCCTCTGCTGGGCATTCACACACAGCACCAGGCTCAACTGGCCTGGGGTAAACCCTTCTGAAACTTTTTTTAATACCTGCACTCTTTCGTCAGAAAATAAAAAAGACAACTATGCATAATACTTATTTCATTAAAATGAAAAAATATAGTGATTCTTAATATTGTTTTAAAAGTAACTTTCTAGGGGGTTTTGACATTTTTGGGGGAGGTAGGAGAGGAGATAATAAAGAGCTTGTTGCATAGAAACAAATGATGGAGTCAGGTTAGTTAATTTAACTCTCCAGTGGACCTTATTATTTAGTGTTTATAGTGTCAGAGTATTCTGAAATCTTAAAGGTGTCAGCTGACATTTATCTCATTTCTATATATCTTCATGAATGCACCTGTTTTTGTGTTGATGTCTCTCTGTCAGGAAGAGGAAGGCGAACCTCAAACCTGCAGGTTTTCTCATGGAAAACCACAGCCATGTATAATAGGGTAGCCTGAGATGTTTGTTACGGAGAAGAGGCTTCTGTTCATTTAAGAGCCTTAAGCACGAAGTGCTGATCTGTGGGAGGAAATGCCAGTGTTCTTTATACACTAGTTTGTCCTTAAGCTGCCATCTCCACCTGAGCTGAGATAATCAGTTGAGAAGTTTTATCTTTTTGTGTTAATTTGAGCTGGAAATGCTTTCAAAAATATTCTAGTAACTACCCACTCAACAACAAAAAGAAAGGGATACCTTCAGAAAATTAATAAAATAATTCATTAGCACCGCTTTAATTCATTGTAGTTTGGGGAAATTTTGAACTATTCTGCTCAGTGAAATCATCTTATTGAAGAGATCCAGTTAGTGCTAAGAGGGAATAGAACAATGTTAGGTGTGGAAAAGAAGTAAGAAATTAATAGCAGAATAGGAGTGGAAGGAGGAGGGAAAATGGACAAGACTTTTTTTTTTTTAATATATCAAATTGCATGTATGTGTTCACTAACTTTCAAGGAGCTAAAAATCAATCAAAGGAAGATTCTAGTACTTATGTAGTAGACTTTTCACAAGGCACGTTTGTGTGATGTAAAGAAGAGATGAGGTAATTGAAGTGCTACTGTTTTGATGTTGTTTGGCTTGTTGTCCTCTTCTTGTTTTCCTCATCAAAACCCCCATAATAGATTTGCCTTGAAATTGTTCAGTTGTATCACTTGGTTTTGCAGGAAAAAAAAATCAAAACTTAATGGAGTAGATACTATGTAAGATATGCACACTTAACCCAAAGCAAAACTTTCAGAAACAAGAGCAACCCAAAGTCTAAATTTGGAAAGAGCAAAAAATATCTGTTTCCTGTTGCTTTATAGAGGCAGAGAACTATTTTCTCTTAATTTTTCCTGAAAGAGGTAGCTTACTAAGAGGATCAAGGATTTAACTCATCCAGAATATTTGGGTAATTTATGTCTTAAGGATATGGTCACTGTTCTGCTTAAGGCTACTATCCTAAAGCTGCCACCTTCAAGATTTGCGTGTCCATCATCTAAATGAGATATGATAATATGATACTGTGATGAAAACATTGTCAAAGATGTCCCTGCCCTTGGGGTGGGGAGGGTGGACCAGATGATATTTAAAGGTTCTAACCCTTACTGTTCTATGATTCTAAACATACTATTATAAACTACTCCTCAGCCCTGAAGAGACAAGAAATGTAAGGATGATCTGTTGTGTTTGGTGAAAGGAGGATTAAATGTGTTCTTTTTATAGGACTAGGATATAAATCTAAAAGTAAGTAGATTTAAAAATTAGCTCAGTTCCACATGCTGCATATCCTCATCCTCCTCTCAATTCACCGAATATTTGGAACACGGATAAACTACCAACTGTTTTATATAGTATTTACTGCTAAGTAACAGAAAGTTTAGTACATATAAATGTAAGTTTGAGAAACGATCAACCACTATTCATATGTATGTGAATCTTGAAGTTTTTTGGGGGAGAAGAGGGAGCTTCAAGGGAAGATGGATTTAATTTTGTCATGCAGTTTTGTGTGGAGTTCAACAAATCTGTGTAATTGTGAAGCAAGTAGACATTCCACAGTTCTTTTAAAATGTTGTTTAATTAATATATTTAAATAATAAGTCTGCTCCCCACAGCTAAATATTTCTGAAATGAGCTTGAGTGTCTATTTTTTTCAGGAACATGTGAAGGCTGATAGCTGCATAAAAACCTTCAAAATTAAAGATTAAGTGTAGGCAAAGTTTATAAGAACCTGGAGGAGAAACAAAAAAGTTAAAACCCAAATTTGCACTGTTTCAAAGCAGATAATGGAAGATAAATTAAATGGTATCAAAATCTTCCTAGGACTTAAATGTATGCTCAAACTTGTTCTTATTAAACCAGAAAATACCAATCAGGTTACTGAATTAAAACTTATAGCTAAATAGCAATAATTGCATTTAGTTATGTATTTAGATGTAGCTTTGCAATTTCTTTACTAATCAAAATGGTACATTTTTTAATGTATTTGAATAAGTAAACCTAGATTTGACTACAAAATATTTAAGCAAAAATACTAATAAACTGTCTGTCAATCAGTGATGTGACTTGAAAGTTTTCCAATATCTATTTTTCATCTGACATACCTGTTTACATTAGTTTTTATCTATTCTTATCTCACTTCAATATTTTTGCTTTTATCAACAATAAGTTCACAAAAATACCAGTGTTGCAAAGGATTTGAAGAGCATACATCATTGTTATTTTGTGAGATTGTGGTATTGTTTTAGATAAATCATAGCTGATGTGCACAATCTTAGACTGTTTTATTGATTAGGGTGGTGGGGGTTTTTGTTTTGTTTTTATTCCTTCTGTGACACAAGTAAAAATAAAAAAAACCCAAGGAAGTATTTCTACCCAGCATTTTTCTAGCCACTTGAAGTGACTCTTTACATTTACAGTTCCTGATAAGCCTCATTAAGACATTTTTGGTCCCAATGCCCCTGTAGTTCTTCAGGGATTTAGTGGAGTATTTTAAAATGCTCTGAGTTTTTCCACTGCTATGCAATTTCTGATCATTCATTGAGTACAAATGGAGTCATATTGCCCCCAGCAGGGAAAACACAGAACATAACTTCATTCCTTTATATCAAGCCTAAAGGACAGTGCTGGATTCAAGTAGTATGTGTGTTCCATATATAAAAAAATATATTAGCAAATATATAACTGTAACCCATAAACAACTAATCTGAATTTACCATATTTTAATAAACAAATTTCTTTATTTTTTCCTTATCTTTTTAAAACTTAACTTGATCAGTACGCACAGCAGTAGTTCACATAGTAAAAAAAATCCAAGATATTTTGCTTTCTAAAATCTACTTTCAAGATGGTCAGATATTTTTTCATGGGGCTTTTAAAGACTTATTTTGATTAACTTCAGAATATGCAAAATTCCTTTTTGCCATAATGGCCAGAGTACTTTCAGCAGAGTGAAAAAAATAAAGTAAATTATTATATAAGGTTTGTTTTGTTGTTGTTGTGTTTTGGTTGGTTGGGTTTTTTAAAATAAAATTATTTGTTCTATAGAAGGTAGCAAATATATCCTGATAGGATATCATTTAGTAGAGAACTATGGAGATGACTGATTCAGTTCACTTGTGATACTTGTTATTGCTGAATACACTCAATGTTGTGTGTAGAAATTGAACCTCTTTGGTCATTACATAAAGCTATATTGACATTATCCTTTACTGAAATCCTGTTCATAATCACTGTACTTGGATTAAATAACTACTTTTTAAAAAAACACATGATGCATGGCATGCTTTTTTTCTTGATTATCTTTTGACATGACTTTATTTTCATAATTTCTCTCTAAATTTAAAATAATTCACATAGATAAGTCCTCTGACATATCACTCAACATATAAGTTCTGTCTCATTTTAAACTTTAATAAGAATGTTACTTTAAATTATAAGATTCATTGAAGGTTGTGTATCTCTTTTGGACCTTATATGTTAAAGGTACTTGATGTCTAATAAGATATTTGAGATTAAACATTCCTTTCTATTAACATTAAAATTGTTACATCTGTAAGTAGGATCTTAAGTGTTCTTAGATAACAACCTAGATCTAAAAATTTATTTTAGTATGGTTGGTGTGGTTTATGTCAGGGTGATGTTGATTTTTGTCTTGTTTGTGTTAACAAAGAGGAACAGCTTAGTCATTTTGAGAACATAGCTAAAAAGGACTGCTGATTTTGCACATTTGAAAAATTTGATGATGCTTTCTTTCTGTCTATCTATAGTCATTGTTATTTAGTAGGTATTTCAAAGTTAGCACAGTACTGGGATTTGTGCCCAGTGTTTGCCTTGCCATTTTATAGCTGTAAGACTTGGGAAAGGAAATCATAGTTTGAGCATCTTCTGTTGGTATGTCTCTGGGACAGTAATGAGACAGAAAACTTCCTTTAATTAAAAGTACTTGTAAATCTTAATTCTGGGTAGTTTGTGCATGAACTCTTCCATTCTATCATGGCATGTGGTGTGCCAGAGTATGTGCTAACCCAATGCCTGTTTTTCCTGGAAAAGAAAATCCTACTCTCATTGTGTTCAGTTTGGATTTGCTACAGTGGGTTTATGCAGGGCATGGTCAAAAAGCAGAAGTAATATCACATATTCTGAATCTCTCTTTCTCATGATCTCAGTAGCTTTTTAAGCTCTTGTCAAAATGAAGAACTTGAATTGCTTAACACAAGAGTTAAAAGTCAATGTGGTTGGAAAGATCTGAAGCTGGAATGGTTTGTTTTGGTGGTTAATCCAGATAAGAGATTCATTGCAGAAGTTGGAAAGGTCGTCAAATCGCACTGCTACAACTGTGGGAAAATACAGGAATCAGATAATTTTTAAGTTGATTTGCAGTTCTGCATTCAGCCCAAAGGAATAATTGAATGACAAGGCTGTATTATAATGTCTGCAAATTAATTGGCAAGGAACTCAGTTTGTGTAATTTTCTTCCTGTTCTTTCAAAAACTCTGATCTAATCTCACTTTACACTTGATATTTGCCAGCATACAAGTACTTGAACTTCTGCTTGTTAGCACTCCTTTGAACTTCTGTTTTGTGAAACGGTGATATACATTTAAATCAGAAAATTGTATCATAAAAATATTTAATATTTAAGTATTTATCTACAACCATATTTACACGTGACTTAAGTGAGCTCAGTTGCTTCTATAACATACACTGATTTCTCCAAGTTTATTCCTAGCCATGGGGTATAAACATGGGACCAAATTATGCACAGACCATCACAGTTCGGTGCAACTTACTTTAAAACTTAATCTCTACAGTTACTGACCAAGCAAAAGTTTCAAGGAGCTTTAACTACAGACTTTATGAAATGCAAATAGAAATTGCTTCTGCGCAAATGCAATAAGCAAAAATGTATTAGAGACTCTGGAACTGCAAATTGGAAAAATTTTAATCTAGTACTTGTCCAATATTTTTTAATAGCATCTGGGAATTATAGAAAAATTCAAAAAGCTTCCACAATTTAGATGCATTTTACTGATTTACTGCCAAAAAAAACCCCTAGAAGACCCAGTTTCAATTGTGATATTTTTATGTCCTCCTAAATAGGTAGAAAAAAATGAACCTAAATAAAAGTAGTATAAATAGGCCTAATAAATAATTTAAGTGGATAGACTGTACTGAACAGTCTATTTGACCTATTGTCATCGTAAAACAATTATTTGAGGAGAGATTGTAAAATACAGAAAATCTTATTTCATAATACATTTCCAAGAATAGTAATTTTAGAGCATCAAGGAGGGGGAATCACTCTATATAATGTCTAATATTTAAAACAATTTGCAAAAAAATAAAAAAGGAGAAAATTTAATGCCCATTTTCGAAATGTTTGTCTAGAAAATACACTGATCTGTAAATATGAGTGCAGCATGAAGTATTTTACAAGAAATTTAGTAACTTAAATGAGGGTAAAATATTTTTGAGACACTAAAATATAGTGGAAAAAACCAGGGGTTAGTGGCATGCTGAGATACTGAATATTAAGAAGCAGTTAATCATTCTAATTGGTGGCAACACATAAGAAAACAAGAAGCCCAAAAATGTTTCTGTCCTGGAGATTGCTGTCATGCATAGAAGTAAACAGAATTGATTGAAATATGTTTATCCTGACTTAGGAGATGGTATAGTTAACCTGTCAATATCTGCTCTAAATATGATTGCCAAAGTGCAAACAGCTGTTATTTGGCCCTGAAAAGGCTAGTTTCTTTTAACTTTGTTCTTTACTCAGAACTGTCACAGAAGATTTTAGAAAATATTGAATCGAGTAAATAGCTCAGGTCAGAATTGTGCTTGCAATTCTTATATATATATATTTTTTTTTTTTAAATACTTAATGCTTCATGTGTTTTTCTCAAATATGTTTTCATTGTGTACTTGTAAATATTTTTGTTCAGAAATGAAATGTCCTGAAGCAAGAAGTAATGCAACTTCAATATGCGTACTTGAATACTCAAAAATTATGCAAAACCTTAACATCTCCGATACCAATCGTGTGCTGCAATTCAGTTATTAAAATATTTAAAATAATTTTTATAAATTACTCATTTTGGAGAACTAATATTTGGACAAGATTATTATATTTTCAATTATATTTTGAGAGCAATATCTGTACAAGACAATCTCCTGTACCTTCTAGATTGCCAGATTCCATTTCATTCCTTAACACCTAGTCTTTGTAACTCCTTGATCTTTCAAATGTTTAAAAAACAAGCCCCCAAACCCTATAAAAATTTTAGAGATGCCCATGTGGCCCTTGTTTTTAAAACCATTAAAAACCCCAAACAAAGCAAACCAAAAGAACAAAACCCAAATAACCCTCTATCTTCTCTTCTTTGAAAGCTAGTCAAAGGTATTATACATTTATCAGTGAGTGTTTAACAATTTTAAATTTTATTTTCTGTATGTCAGGTCAATTTGTGGTAACACACATGTTATCTAACTCTATTGGTGTTATGCACTTCCCTGTCCAGATTGTTCATCCAAATAATGAGAACTCAACACCAAAAAAAGTTTGGTAATAGACGGTTGGGTTTTTATAATGATAATAAATTACTTTTGAAAGTTTTTCTTGTTCATGAATGTTAAGCAAGGAATCAGATTATTGCCAGACTGATTCTCCCATGTGGCCATTCATCACTTAGGTTCTCACATAATTCTGAGGCCCCTTGCTGGGCTGGGGTATTCTCTAGGGCAGAGAATTCTACATAAACCTTCAGTGTCTCATGGACAGCTCCTTGAGGGAAAAAGATTTACAGTATAAAAAGCAGTATTTCATGGTTTGCTTTTGCAGAAACTTCGTATAATAACATTGCAAAAGGATTTATATAAAATTAAGTCTTAGCTAAAAATTAGAGTCTTGGCTTTCCTTACTGAATCATGTGCATGTCTTCAGTTTTAACGACCCTCAGCATTGGTGAAGCTGCTTTCTGATTTCTCTGAATGTAAGTAGGTTTGGCTGTTAAATGTAATCAAGAGAATATTTTTGCTGTAGAGTTAAGTAAGAACAACTTTTTAAAAATTAACCTGGAAAAGTATTAGTTGACAGAAATCTAATATATTGATTCATTGTACCTTATGGAATCTAGAAGGGAAATGAGAGGACAAAATACTGAAGTATATATTATTTACTGCAAATCAGTAATATTAAATGAAAAAAGTCATCTCAAGTTTTCCACCCTGTTCATTCCCCCAGGCAAATATGTAGTGAAAGCTGAGTAGTTTTCTTGATTTTTATCCAATTTCTTGACTCTTACTTGGAACTATAGATTCTGAATATTTCTAAGACCTCAGAGGCTTCATTTAATGAAGAAGAACTTTAAAGTTTTATGGATATCATAACAATATTCACAGATAAAATTTAATATGCTGTCCAGGTTTATTTATATAAGATAGAGGGATAAAATAGTGCTAGTAGTGGGGGACTAATTTTAAACATCTAATGAGCATCATCCTAAAATATTAGTCTGACACTCACCACTCACTTGAAAAATATGGATCTAATTTAAACAGTGGTTTTAACAGTAATGACAATTGTATAATAAAATTACGAAGTTCAGCTGTATTTAGTGATATGTTTTCTTAAATATTTTTTTCTTTTTTTCCTTCCTTTCGTGCCTCTCTCCTCTCCTCTCATATTCTTTCTTTTTCACTACTTCTGGTAAAGATTAGGAATAAATGAGTACTTCAAAAAACTATTTTCTAAAATAAATGTTACAGAAATTAAACTGTTTTGTTATAACAAGGGAACAGAAGAAAAACTTGATTTACTTAAACAGGTGCTTAAGCTGTATTGATCTCAATCAATCCTGATTTTTGTTTGGCTCGATACAATGATGGTACCCTGCACAGGAAGTTGCATTTGTCAGTCCTACGTAGACAGTGGGAAACTCCTCACAACACACAAAGCTCGTGAGTGATGTGGTTATGGTGGAAGAAAAGAAAAGGAAGAGCTCATTGTTGCTGAATTCAGTAAGTGAAACATTGAGATACATCAAAAAAACATTATTATATTCCACATGAAATTAGTTGTCTCATGAGGATGCACTGAAACTTTGGGTCTGCTTTTATAGCTGTCTGTAGGTGGAGAAAGAAATGGTGCAGAGGGATTTTAATAAATACACAGTATAGGTAGTGGTTTAGATAACACATTCAAGCCCATGTTTTATTTTCTTATGTAGTGAAAATACGACATAGAGAATGGATAACCCAAAGTACTAGCTTCTCCCTGGTAATCTAAATAAATAAATGCCTGACATATTTTAGAGTGTGTTCCTCCAGCACAGCAATGCCTTTGTATGGCCTGGGTTTTTTTCCCTTGTATCCAACCAAGCAAGTCTCTATCTTTCTAGGCTTTTAAGAAGCTGTTTGATTTGGTTTTGCTTTTACTACACTTTTGACATATTGTTTAATATAAGGATCTAAATCTATGTTATATCACAACAGATCTTTAATGACTGTGTGTTTTGAATGCTATTTTAAGTCGCTCAAATAAAGTATCAGTAAAAATACATAAAATATTTATTAGCCACTTTTCCACTAGCTATATTTCACAGCAGTGGTGATTTGCCTGATTAAGAGATTAGTCTCTCAGAAAAACATATTTGAAAGAGAATGGACTCCAAATGCTCAGTGGTACCAAACAGATTATTTTTCATGTGATAGAGGTGGTTCTAATTATTTGCACTCAGTTGCTACATTGTATATTACTTTTTGGATTGCTGTATTATTGACAAAATGTGCTTCTGTGGTGGCAAAAGGAAAGTTATTTTACATAGAGAGGAGCAGAGATGCAGACAAAATAGAGAGATATTATGGGGATTTTAAAAAGATTATATGAGTTATGTGTTAGTTCCTGAAATGAAAGAGGCTATAGGCATGGTGGCAGCATATACACTGATAATTATAAATCATTTTCCAAAGTGCTGTGAAATCTAGAACAAAAATTCAGCCTTTTTACTGCAGAAAACTTGGTATGACTTCATTATTTTCCTTGGTCAGTAACTAGGTACTTTCTTACATTGCCAGTTGTTTTAATATTTCCAAAGACAATTGCTGCATTTGGGAGGTTTTTAATGCCACAATATTGTTCTGAAAGGGTGGGGCTATCTAAACAGATAGCCCAGGGAGGCCTGAAAAGTGCCATGTGGCCTGCAGAGCTCTCAGGTCTCTGGGCCAAAACTAGCATGTTGCTATCCCTGCAAACAAGCTTTACCAATGCTGTGTGGCATCAAATTAGTAACCCTAATTTATATTTGTGTCTCAGTTACCCTATGTCTCGGTTCGAGATAAATGTAGAGGAGGAAATATTTCTTGATGGAATGCAGGCTCTTTTTTTTACTAGGTTCGGGAAAGAAAATGTTTTGGAGGAAAGTGAAAAGAAAAAAAAAACTATTTATTTAACTAAATAACAAAACATACAGGAAAAGGATACTAATGTTAGACAAATGAATTGTTATTTGTGAGAGAGGGAAAAATAAAATTTGAAATAAAGTTTTTTAAGGGTGTGTTTTCTTTGTTCTCGGAGTGGAGAGGTGTCTGTTTGGGGAAATTCTTTTGCGGGTTGGGGAAACATTTCTTAGTGAAGTCTTGATCTTTTGAGGTTTTAAGTCTAGAAGGGGAAGAAACAAAATCTTAAAGAGGAGGAAAAAAAAAAAGAAAAAAAAATTTCGTCTTTCGTCTTTTTCTAAAAGGAGCAGTGTTGAGAGTTAGCCGGAATTAACTTAGAGAGAAAAAAAAAACTGTTTCTTTGTTTATCTTTGTGTAACTTTGAAGAATTTTGTTTGGGCTGTTCTTTTTTTTTTTTTCAGGTTCTGTTTAAAGACATAGGAAAGTATACAATTTACTTTTCTGGGCATGGGCAGACAATATAGGATAAACTATTAAAGGATAAACTCTAAGATAAAACTCACTCTAAGATATTTTACTCTTTATCCTATATTGTCGGCCCAGTGCTAAAACTAATAATATATTCTAACTTTATACATACATTAATACATACACATACACACACACACATATATATATATACAGTTATATACAAACAGTGACAATGGCATTTAGTAGGTAGTGGTATATAAATATGTCATATTGCAGATGGTTTTTATCTAACAATTAGATTTTTTTGTGGTACACAACATGTTACTCTATTTTTCTGCATTATTTACTATGTACAATCAGGTTTTTGAGTAAAGATAATTTTATGGATGGGTTTGTCTGTATTCGAGGTAGAATTAATTTAAACAGTCTTTCTTAACAGACTTTTAATCTGTATTACGGGAACTTTATTTTTATCTACTGTATGTAGGGACTCAGATTGGGTTGGACTAGTTTTGTTAGTGGAACTTCGGGTGTTAATTAACTAAGTGGCTTTTGTTAGATTTTGTTTTCAGTTTTTAAAAGTTTTTTTTTCTATTGTCTTCAAGGTGGGTTTTAACAATTTATTGCATTGTTTTATTTTTTCAGTTGTT